>MU916081.1:1652-11854 GCA_036418165.1 Cooperia oncophora
ATCTGTCCATATGGTCTCAGTTCTGAAGAACTCAGTCCAAAGTGTGAGTGGATGAATGAGCTCAAAGCACCTGCTTGGTCTTTTCTCCTTGCGATGTAACTTCTAAAGTATCTAGATGGTTATTCATCTTTGAGGTCGTTCTATATGCTTTCCATTACAATGCTATTTATCGAGGAACAGTGCAGTATTTGAAAAAATGAGAAACTAATTGATAGAATTGCAAATAATTAAATCTAACCAAATCGAGATAATTGCGATGGTAATTTTAGATAAGAGAGCACTCAATTAGTAAGCACTTCGCTAGGAACGGCTTGCGGAAGGGACTTACCCTTAATATTCTGTCCAGTGGATCTAGGATAGTCCAGGATTTATGGAACGGGCAAGGAAATGGGTTACTGGTGTCTGCCGTAGCTATGCTGACATGCCGCGTGTACGTCATTCGCATCAGGACCTTGTCCTTACCTATTCCTGTTACCTATTCTGACGTTTATCTCGCGTCAAGCTCTTACACTACGATAGGGTAACACAGCACGAAAAGTTCTATTCTATTGATTTCGGATTTTTTACTTGCACGGGTTATATTCCTTTGAAGTTATATATTATATGAGAAAGGGATGGTACTCCGCTGAGTCATTTACTAAAAAGGTCCTAGAAGTTTGAGCAAGGCACTCTGCTATGGTCAGGAAAAACTGCCGCTCACGACCCCCCCCCTCCTATCAAAGCTACGATTTTATGTAATGGCGATTAGAGCTTTCCTAACCGGAGAGAAACGAAAAGGGCTTCGGAAGTGAGCCAATTTCAAGTGCGTTAAGTCTAAAAAGATGTCATTACTCTAGTTTTCCAACGAGGAGCCGTGACGAATACCCACTCAAGCTTTAGCGTCGGAAAGTCGCTCCTCGATACCTCTTCCCTCCTATTTCCTGTTGGGGAATCCCCAGCAATCACGATACATACCTGACTTAGTTATCGCGAACCCTACCGTAACTAATTGTCAGACAATCAAGTTGTGATTAAGACGTGGGCGGATGACGTGACATAAGGAATTTCTCGTTAGCGTGCAGATTCTGGAATATTTCCATGTGTCTTATCAATTCGTTGTTTTTCATTTCACCTGTTTTTCATTTGTAGGTGCCTGAAGGGGTGGAGACTTGATGTATGAGGGGGCCCAAGCTGAGGCATTTTTCGCTATACTACACTCTGACTGCTTCCTGTCAACGCGCATGTCCAAGTTTGTCGCAATTAATTTTCCACCTCTTGTTCTTCGCTCTTACGACTTTGAGCTCTACTAATTAGTCACTACTGCTACTACTTCGCGTCACTCTTGCTACTACTTACGCTTTTACTGAGTATATGCTTGCTGTTCAATAGTCCAAAAAGGGTTCTATTATAGGGCACTGCGGTTTCGTCTTCTTGCAGTTTATATACGGGGTGGCAAAAAGTACCTGCACGTGGTCGTGGATACTTGCTGAGGTCAAAATATTTGTTTCGGGGAAAATATGAGCCTAATTCTATCTTCTAACGGCATCGAGCTTCGATCCATGAATTCAAAACAGCGATTCACTTCGTTCCAGGAGACGGGCAAGAGAATCGTGAATTGCCGCTTCGTCGCGCGCGACATTGGGCGCGACGTTTCCTTAATTTGCAGTGCCATGGAGCATCATTCCACGTGACAAGGACATGGCAGACAATTATGCTTATTTTTGGTCATACATTGTCTATTCTCGACCAATACCATCTAAACCGTCGTCATTAGCAGGCGCGACGTCGCAGACGCCCACTGGCGCGGCGAATTACGATTTTCTTGCCACATACCCCTTCGTTCCTTTCAAAATTGGCTCCCTGACCGCGGACCTTTAGCAGCCTGGATCTGATCCTTTAGGCTTGCTATAAGGAGCCAAACGTGAAATTTCTGATGACTTGAAACAAAAAAGCTTCAAAAATATGGGTTAATCCAGACATTGACTACCTCCGTTGACTACCTTTCATAAAAATTAATTTTCTTTAAGGGCGCATGGCAAAAAATTGAGTTGTAGCATTTTTATGGCGCACGTAATTTTTCGCCACCACGTAGTACTAGCCCGGATCGATGCACTTTAGAAATGAATGAGATTCGGCTAAATTTTGCCCTTCTTCCGTGAAGCTTTGTCGTACATATGTACTTTGTTTCAGTTTACATTTTCCAATAAAGTTGTTTCTTCTCTGACGGGAGCTGCTTGGGAGGTCCACGCTGTGACTTGTCTTGCGGTCAGTATGTGACCAGGCTCACAAATTAGATAGTATTACCTAGCTAGTTGACTCGACTTGCCGTAGCACTTCCATGTCAGTTTGTTAGATTGAAGAGTGAACACCGCGCTTATGACGTCACACGCGACACCACTTCCGTCCTATTGCCGCAAGGTGGATCTCCCCACCAACATCCTTCTCGAACGCTTCTCGAATACATTACTGGGTTCAACGGCTATAGTGGTCAATGCTATCAAGCACTTGGAATACTCATTACACTTGATTTCCTCCTGAAATTCTATTTCATACTTTAAATGTTTGAAAAAAACTTTATTCGAAAATTTTGAATTTATTCATTTTTTGTAATAATTGGCTTGCTACGAGGCAATGTTCATAAGCTGTTTGCGAATCTTAGCCATATATCATGTGGAAGGGGCAATTCTCCGAGAACGTTTATTGGATGGCCTCGACACGTTGGTAGAGGTATCGTTCATGTAAGATTGCTACCTTTCCCCTACCTACAAGTAATTGATTTCAAGGCGCTTAGGTTAAAAACGGTGTTCACTCATAACCTATAGTCACTCAATGGTCTTCAGAGGGAAAAAAGTAAAAAAAAATTATGGAGAACACCTTAGATAAGGACCTGTGGCAGCCTCACTCAGACCTGCTCGTTTTATGCCTTCAAAGCTAAATCCTACCGCCTCTGGACTCAACAATCTTTTTTTCGTGTCATGTTAATACCATCCAACAGTGGAAAAAAAAACAAAAAAAAAAACACGGTATAACAACCGAACTGTTCCCAAAAATAGCCTTTAATTTTGGTGGGCGGGAAAACTAAGGAGCGTCCGAATTGCCGTCAGAACTGCCACTTATGAATGGGGACTATGACTTTTCTAGAGTATTTTTCTCTTTTCCGTTTGCAGCCGTTCCTGTTGCATTTTGCTTTGAAAGCAGAAACTGGAACGTTTTCCAATTCAATTCCTATCGGAGCACTACAATTTTCCGTTCGATGAGACAGGAATGTTTGCGGGGTGACTCATAGGAAAGATAGGTGCGTTCTATTTAACTGGACGAGTCCATCGAGTATAAAGCCGTTTGTCATATGCACGATTTCCTGGGAAGGTTTAATTAACTTCGCACGCCTGGGAAGATGTAGAGGTGAGAAATGAACGGGTTGCAACACTTCTCTGATATTTACGGTTTCTGTGCGTTATTCACATGCAGTTGAATTTCTACCTCACATTTTTACCTCCTTATGCATTTGGCATACTTCTTGGCATATTACCGCTGACTATTTATTATTTATTTTTTATTTATTACATGCCCAACGACATGTTACTCTTAGTTAATATAAAGCGTACAACAAAACTCAGGAATAAACAACTGAAATCCTAGACAACATTACTTAGCACTACGAAGATAATGAACCACCATCTTTTTGAATTTATAAACAGAAATCGGGAACCTAATATATTTGCTCATCCTCGAGTACTCCGTGCCCGCACGAAACGTGAAAAAGTTGCGCCCTACCAGAGAACGAGGTTGTCGAAAAGAAAGCTTGAACCGATCCCCTCTAGTTTTAGATGATACCAGTTCGAAAAAGGAATTGCGGTTTAAGTCAACTCTTCCATTCAAGATATTATAAACCATAAGTATGTCATTACGCCGCAGCCTTGAGTATATTGGATCCAAATTAAGAATTTTGTTTCTGATTATACCCCGTGGAATGCTTTTGTAAGTGAAACCAAGTGCCCTAATAAACAATTTCCTGGTAAAGTTATGCTGAATCTTTTCCAATTTGTCAATGAATTTTTTTCTTGCGGGGAAAATAGACACATGTACCGTACTCCAGAATAGATCGCACGTAAATCTTGTAAGCCCTAATGAGCAATAAAGGGTTCTTAGACTTAAGCGATTTGAAAAGTAGAAACACTCTTCTTTCTGCCTTACTGACCAATTCCGTTAGATGCTCTTCAAAAGTCAATTTCGCATCTACAAGAAAGCCTAAGTCTCTTACGGATTCCACTTCATCAAGAGCCACTTCATTAATGTAGTATGGTGAGCCTGGATTGGATCCTCCCAAACGAAGGACTTTGGTTTTATCAGCACTTAAAGGAAGCCTGTTGGTATGAGACCAGTCCACGATAGCATCTATTGCTTTCTGGAGCTGAATATCTGTGGGGTTTCCTACGATACTATAGATTTTTAGGTCATCCGCAAACATTTTTATGTTTACACCAAGATTTTGAATCTGAGCTGGCAAATCATATGTATAAATATTGAATAAAATGGGGGACAAGACACTTCCTTGGGGAACCCCACTGATGGCATGTCGGACCGTGGAAGCATGGCCATTCACCAACACTTGAAAGGTACGACCAGCGAGGAAGCCTTCTATCCACTTGATTATTCTACAATGAATACCGATTTCCCCAAGCTTATGTAGTAAGATGGGGTGTGAAACTTTGTCGAAAGCCTTTTGGAAATCAAAATAAATAACGTCTACACTTTTTTTGGTATCTAAAGCTGATGTCCAGTCATTCATTGCTTCCAGCATGAGAGTTACTGTGGATTTTCTTGTTCTGAAACCGTGCTGATGGTCAGACAAAATATGGTTAGATTCTATGTGTCGAACGATGGCTTTCTTCAGTATTTTTTCAAAAAGTCTGCAAAACACGGATGTGATACTAACAGGCCTGTAATTGTTGGGATCGCAGTGTGGAGGTTTTTTCCTGATTGGGATAACATACGCATGCCGCCAGCTACGTGGAACTACAGCTTGAAAAAACATTAAGTTGAACAGAAACTCAAGTGGTGTCGAAATGATATCAGCTGTCCTTTTTATGAAAAGAAATGGAATGTCATCTGGTGTAGCAGAAGAAGAATTACGCCATCTAGAGATGTTCTCAAAAATTTCTTGACGGCTAAACCAAACAGAGTCCTCCATAGGGGGGATGCTACCGTGGACGGGTTGTGGACCATTGCTTACAAAAGGCTTAACATAAACTTTTTCAAAAACCTCGGCCAACAATTCAGCCTTATCCGAATCAGAAACCACTATCTTGCCATCCTGCCTCTTCAGTGCACTAACTCCTTCTTTACGATTAATGCGAAAGTTCAGGAATTTGTAGAAAGATGCTCTGTTATTCGATTCCATAACCTTTTTTTCTACGGACAGATTATATTTGAGGAGTTTTTTCTCAAACTTGCCAGCAACCAGTCTATAATGCTCCCAGTCTACTTCCCGCTGAGTGCAAACAGCTTTCTTATAAGCTTCTATTTTCATATCATGAACGTGGGCAAGATAGGTAGGCAAATTCGGACGGCTCAGTGAGACCTTTCGAATAGGAACAAACAAGGCTATACAATGTTTGAGAATGAAGAGGAATGTTTCATACATTGTTTCCACATCTTGACAGCTTTGGAAAGAGCCAATCCAGTCAATTGAGCTGAGGTGCGCTCTAATTAAGTCGTAGTTCGCTTTACTGTAATCATATTTCCTTGAGAACCCGTTTTGCTCATATGTACTGACCAGACCAAAAATAATTGAGGCATGATCACTTGCACCTACTGGCGCGGAAACGTAGGGATCCGTGATTACATCCGGATTGTTGCACAGTAAAAGGTCGAGAGTATGGTCCCCTCTAGTTTTAAATTGAACTAACTGGCTGTAGTTGTGACTGATCACCATGTCAACAAAACCCTTGGACAGAGAGGAACTCTGAGGGGCGTTGACGCGCCAGTTGATGTCTGGATAATTAAAATCGCCCATCAAAAGACAAACTACGTCGTTAGAGGAGAGGTCACTAATACACTTATTAAGCTGCTCATTCAGTTCAGCATTGCATTTGGGCGTCCTATATACTACGACGATTCTATGAATACCAGTTCCTAAGTTGAGATCACACGCAAGAATTTCATAAGCATTCGGGATGCTCTTCCTGAAAAACATGCACTGGAAATAAAGGTCGTTTAACGAACAGTGCAACTCCACCCCCTTTAATTCTGGCTCTATCGCATCTAAAAATTTCGTATGACGCGCAGAATATCCCCTAATAATGGTTCAAGTTTACTTTTGGGCTTCAACCAAGTTTCTGTCAAGGCCACAATGTCGCTGTCAAAGGTGGCAAGTGAGTAAGCAAGAGAACTAGCATTACATTGCAACGAACGTATGTTACTCAAAAAACATCGAATGACATAATTTGCATACCGAGGAACAACTACTGGTTTCCCGAGGAAGGGTTAGCCACAGAAGAGTTAGCATTCGCAACCGATAATGACTCGAGAACATTTGAAGAGGAGGAGGCATAAGGTTCAGGAGCCATAGCTTGATGAGGACCAACAACATTATCAATAACAGGAGAAGATTCAACCTCTACATGATCAACTAGTTTACTAGGAGAGACATGAGATGCGGAGTGAGCAAGTCTTTGAGCTCGTAGACGAGCTCGCTCAACTTTCGTAAGAGAAGGTCTGATATAAATTCCTTTCACGTGAAAATATCTTAAAAGCGGTGCTCTTTGTGACGACCACGGCACGATGCAAAGTATGACGAAGGAAAGACAACTTTCAAAATCCTATTTTTGTTGGGTACAGGACGCCCCATCCTATACACTGCTATTGGGCGACATTCAACAGCGAGGTAATCCAATAATTGTCTAACACATGAGGAATCATAAAAGACTCTATCTGATGGAATGCGAGCACTACTTTCATCAACTCCAATTATAACTATCGAGCGTTTTCTTTCTACCTCTTCAAAATTATCAAACGAAGAATTAATTGGCGTCACAATACCAGAATGAGAAGTGGGGTTACACGATGACATCGATTGTTTCATGACATCAATCTGTGACCTTAGCCTGCTTACTTCACTTTCTAATTCTACATTTTTCTGCCTCATGGTTTTATTTTCTTCTAACAGTTCCCTGTTGCGGGCTATCAGGCCATTGACTTGTTCTTTCAAATTCGAAAAGAAAGCCATGCGCTCTTTCAATTGGGCTGCGGTAGCGACGTGTGCGTACTATGACCATGCGTCAATGGCGCGACTGAAGTCATTCGGGGCTCTGGGAGGTCGATGCTGTTGCTTTTGCCCTCTGACGGGCCTGAAGGGAAGGTGCCGCAACTGGAGTGTCCATACACAATAGTAAAAAAAAAACAATACGGAAGAATTTAACCTGAGATGGTGGCTTAACGTATGCTGCCAGGTCCCCAGCCACCAGGGATATCGCTTGCGTCGACGCGTAGGCCACGAAAATTCGATAGAATCAATAGAAGCAGATTAGCGGTGCAACGCTCGTGTTTAGGTCGAGCGAACCAATTATCAGGAATAAAGCAGAAATAGTTCAGCCAGTACAGTAGAATACTAGTCAGGCAGTAGAAAAAAGGGCTTAGAACGCAGTAGAAGTATCAAATACTGGAGTCGAGCAGCCAAGGAATTCTTTACAGGCGCAGAGCCAACATTTTGCTCTGGGGGCGAAAGCCTCTGAACTTAAAGACACTTAAACGATCGCATGAGAGGTGGTATCTTTTATACAGGGGGGCCAAAAAAAAAAGTCATTTTGCCTCCATGACTTTCAAGGCGCTATAAGTTACACTTTATTAAATTTTTATCGGACATTTTTACTACCATATTAAAGAGCACATTAAATACTATAAACGTACTCCGCCACAGCCTTCTGGAGGAGCGCCATCGAGAGATTCTGCCACGCGACCGTGAGTGGGTGCCTGAGATCAGCGAGATAGTCGATTTCTCGCCACCCTGTAGACCCCCTCTGAAGTCCGCCCGAGCTAAGTAATTGAGTGGGTTCAGGTCAGGGGACATACTTCAATATTACATCTTCTTCAGGTACGAAACGCCCTTCCATTCGAAGTAGGCGGGAGTTTTTCCAAAACCCTTCGATTCCATGTGGTGGCACCCAAACCTGTAGCAGCACAAGGTCTCCAAGAAGGTACGGGCGACCACATGTAGGGAGGATATCCTTCTCGAGTTACTTGATGTAACCGCCAGCGCTCACCTTCAGTCGGGGTCTACAAAGAAAATATCGGTCTTCCCATTCCAGGTACGGCCGGTCCACACCATCAACCCGCGCCTTGGTGAATGGGGTGAAGATGATGTCCTGGACCGTAGCGACGTTGCCGGAGCTGCTCGATGTTTGGGGTCTCGCAGATCAAGAGTACTGGTCTCCAGGTAGCTATCCATGGGTGATTCCATTCAAGAAGTTCCGCAGCTGTTTGGAGGCCACGTGAATTCCAAAGGCGTTCTCCACTCAGGCCGCGACTGGAGATGACTTCATATTTTGGTGTACATGAAGGTGAATGGCGGCAGCCGGCTCCTGCTTATAGAGGAAGATCTTGGGTATCTTCCGCCCTGGTACTCATATCCACTTCCTCTGTCTGGGCTGCGAAAACTTCGCTCATATGTGACTCGGCCGGAATGACTTTTTTTTGCCCCCCCCCTGTATATAAGTTGTATACAGTTATAGAATCTGATATATGACCCAACCTATGTTCATAGTTAACCACTTGATGGGTAATAGTCTTATGTCATCCTCTAGAACTCATATCCGGGAGATGGGGAGGGCGTGTCCAAGACTTACCAGTTAGCATGCGGCGCTGGACAGCTACCAGTTTAGTCAAAAACGAAGGCAATAAGTCGCTCATCCGCACTCTCTGCGCATGACGATGTGAAAGAAGAACAGTAGACAGAACCTGTACACCCCTCACCCTGCATGCCCTGACTGGCAGCTGTTCACATATGCGCAGCCACTTACCGCCCTTCCCATGTCAGGTAGACTCCGTACACCAGAAGTGGGGAGGGCGTGGCTGCGAACCCCATATGAACAAAGCGAAGGATGCGACGAGTATAATAGCAGTTGTTTCAAAATGGCAGTATCCCTCCAAAACAGAGCCGGCACAGCGCTTGACTCGAGTGGGCACCCACGCCCTCTCCATCTCTGGAATCTAGGAAACACTCTCATCCTTGGAATTCCACTTCCATGCATGGAATTCTTTCAAATTCCATGACATCAATATAAGCCTTAGCTTAGCCTTATCCATTACTAAGCTTTTGTTATCCGAGATTTATGAAAAATCCAAGGCAGAAAAGTTCAAGAAGCCAGACGTTCATGAAGTTTCTTTGAGCTTTTCTACGTCAGCCACAGCTTCAAAGGCTTGTGATTCGGCTTTTCCAGTCTAGATGACTTGCTATGATGCCTATCCACTTTTTTGCCTTCTTTCCTTCAGCTTTCTTCCTTCGTTAAACGATGATTGTATTTCCTTGACCTAATGCGCTATGGCAGTTTTTGAATGCACTTGGGAATTCAGCGTCGCTCCGATGACGTCATAGGCCATTTTTTTCAATTTGACCTAAACGAATTCGTTCGTAATTGGCCAAGGACACATTTCCGCAAGTGCTTCTCGTAGCTACTCGGTGAAAAAACTCGTGGGTGGGTGCAAATTGACTCAGCCGTGGAAAAAAAGGTGCAGATGTATTAAAAAATAGCAACAAATGGGGTAGTTCCAGCACGAGAATAACTGTCACGTAATATCCGTCAGCTGCAAAGCCTTCGTCCTCCCTCTTCCTTGTCCTTTTTCTTTCTCCGATCCTTCATTCTAATTTTCCTCCTTGCAACTGTTCGCCCCGAAGATGCGATGAGAGAATACCGTACCCTCGCAGCGTCATCCAGTTGACAGAATCCCTGTAACCGAGAATAGCATCCGTCAGTCGAACCCATAGAACTGGAAGCTTCGTTAGCCGGACAAGACTTGACCGGACCAATATTTCTCATTTGTTCGTTTTTCGGCTATCTGAATAGTTTTTTATTTGCAATCTTTTTTTCCTCCAGTCCAAAACAGCGCCGTTTTGCGCGACTCTTCAGGAAAATGTTCAGGACTGCTCGTTGCTGGGAGCCTCAGGGCGCGTAACGTTCAATAGCGTGGTCTATTGATGTACGGGGTACAGCATCGCTGTGTGAAAC
>MU916082.1:0-11700 GCA_036418165.1 Cooperia oncophora
GAGTCAGGAAGTTGCTTTTCAGCTCCCAGGACAACAACCGGCAGGCGTCAAAACTCCGACTGTAAGTTATTGGTATTTAGACGTGGCAGGCATCATCTCTCACTGAATGTGGCCCTAGACATTACCTCTCCCTGGGCTGTGTTTATACTGAGCAGCTTCGGCTGTCTCGTGCAAAACCTGTCAACGGAATAAGAATACACGTTTATAGAAAAAGCTCACTCAGATAACGGAGCGGCACTAAGCTCGTAAGGAAACCGCAGCCTTCAGCTCAGAACTTGGCGACATTTGCTGCTGCATTTGCCACGACCTTGTCCCTGATCAGCATATTTGGAGGACGAGGGAAGGTGTGAACACAAAGGAACTTTCGACTTGCTGGAGGTTCTACGAACCCTTGTTGCGGGATATGCCTACATGTTGGACTAGTAAGACACTAGCCGCCCATCCTCCTGTTGGTCCGACACGCCCGCCTCTCAAAGTACTTGTGTGCGTATACTGATACGTCCTGTCAAACAACGTGATTTGCACTGAAGTATGTTATGATGCTGATATCGAAACTAGAGCACTGATGGCACGCTGCGATTTAATTATCTGTCCCTGAATCGGCAGGCACGACTGAACGTGCAGGTTTAAAGCACATGCGTACAGCTCAAACACATTGAGGGTGTATGAGACTATCAGCCCCCCAGCTGTCGATGTGTCGTGGTCCCCCCGCCCAAAACTGCACGGGGTCAGAGTACGGGGCCGTGGGAAAGTCGTAATTCCTTGCCACACCGCCCATTTCGCAAACTCACTTTTATGCTAACACCGTCCGCGCGGGCGCGTGTCGCGTGTCAGCTCCTCTTACTTTTGCCCAACTCTTGTAATTGTGCTTTGGAATACAAGTGAAACGCAATTTCTTTATGCGGATAACATTTTAGGTGCTGCAAAATGAGGAAGATGGTGACGAGGGTTAGAACGCAGCTGTTGTGCTGCTTCTGCAATGTCCCTCGGAGGCCGCGCATTTCTACGAATGAAAATAAACAACGGCCTAAGCGTCTCACTCGTAGTTTAACAGTATTTCTATGGCTTTGGAGCAAATGTTAGGAAATTGCGTTTTGCTTGTATTGTCATGTTTTATTGTCATGTTGTCCGTTTTTATTGTCATGTTCTGTGGGAATGCGCGGCCTCTGAGGAATGTTGCAGGAACAGCACAGTTGCTCTTGAGTTCTGGCCCTCGTCATCATCTTCGTTTTTCTTTTGCAGCACCTAAAATGTTATCCGCATAAAGGAATTGCGTTTTACTCGTATTGCAAAGCGCAATTACAGGACTTGGCAAAAGCCAAGAGAGCTGCACGCGACACCGCCGCCGCGCGGACGGTTTTAGCATAGAGCGTGAGTTTGCGAAATGGGCGGAGTGGCAAGGAATTACGACTTTCCCACGGCCCCGTCCTCTGACCGTGCAGTTTTTGGGCGGGGGGACCACGACACATCGACAGCTGAGGGGGGGGGGCTCGGTAATTCTCATAGACCCTAGCATGTGTTTGAGCGTAACCATGTGGTCTTTCAGGAGACCAGATGGTAACCTTTTATGGTATCTTGCTATGGCGACAACACTTTATCATCCTGTTTTGTTGTATCTGTCATGCCGAAGAACCAGTGGAAGTGCCTGGCGTTGGGTTTTCGTTGATACAACAAACAGCCTACCCACTTCGACAACTTCTAGAGAAATTGTCTATTCTTTTACAGGCAAACAATGATGCACTCAGGAAAACCGCGCCCACTCCGAAGCAGAACAAAACTCAAAACAGCGAGCGTCCCGTGGTGAGAGCTACGGCTAATCTTGAAAAACTTTACAACTCAATCTGGATTATATCCTCAGTCGTTGGCGGGCATTGGCTAATTTGTTCTGAACGCATATGTTTCACGTGGTGAACAATTTTCCTTTAAAGCACTTCATTATGTGGAGTCCCTCCGCCTACCTGGTAGCAATATCCACAGTGACAGAATGTGTGTCGTTTTTGAGAAGTGACTGACAAACAACATAAAAACCAGACATTGGAGCTGTAAAAGCTAGAAAGATTTCGTAGATGTCGTAGCAATGATGGGACGTTTCTTTCAAGAAATGATGCAACGGTTCGGACTGGAAATTGATCGTGGGATGAAAGGAAGTATTAACCACCGATGAAAGCTGACAAGAGGCGTCAAGAAAAGTAGTTTTACCCCGGAGGGTTCTCACGATAAAATCCCCTACGCCGCCTATAGCCTCGATAAGACCGTTATAACGCAAGTATTAAGTGTAACTTCTCAGCTTATTTTGTGCCTTGCGAGATTGATAGGTAGAACTATTTATTCAATATGGCCTAACGTTTCAGCTGAATCGTCTTCACGGGGACCTCCCAGACGAGATCTGGGTGGTCAAAGTTTGAGTTCTGGCTCGTAAGCGCTGCTGATCGATGCCTCGGCAGTGCCACCGTGGCCTCGTGGTAATGGTCTCGCTTTCAAGTCAAACGCATGCGGGTTTGCATCCGGTTGGCGCGAAAATTTTTGCTTCGCTCCGTATAAGAGCTTCAACTCTAATTTTCGAAATTCTTCCGAGTTAACGGCCCAGGTCAAGTAGATCAAGTACATCAAGTATACGACATACTCGATCATAGTGTGGATTTGGTCATATGTGCCATCTCTCAACATATTAGGCAGCGTTCACACTTGTAGCGCTACAGCGTCGCGCTACTGCGTCGCGCTACAGCGTCGCGCTACAGCGTCGCGCTACAGCGTCGCGCTACAGCGTCGCGCTACAGCGTCGCGCTACAGCGTCGCGCTACAGCGTCGCGCTACAGCGTCGCGCTACTGCGTAGCGCTACAGCGCCGCTTCGGACCGTACTGCTGTTTCCAACGTTAAGATGATTAGAGTTGCTTACAGAGAAAAGGTGGAAGGTTGCTGGAGTTTTCTTGAGAAATTCACGGAAAGGTGAGACTGATACAGCTGTAACTATCCGACGCCATCCTTGACAGTTACTCCATTAGTCACTATTCTTCTGGTACTGCTTTTAGCGTAACAGTGTCCTTCTGTCCTAATAAGAGCATTTTCTGCAAAAAACACTCAAAGAGTACTCGCGCCACCTAAAAGCAAGCACGCATGTTTTTTTTACCGGAGGCACAAGAACCATAAAGGAACTTCTTGTTCGCCTTGTGTTAACGCATTGGTGACCAAACAGTCTTCGCGTGCCTGTTGTGTGAGATAAGGCCATTTTTTTCTGCTGACGACAAATGCGACTGAACGAAATGTGTGTTGGTTTGCCATTTGTACGTGGATGCCAAAAACTATTTCGTCATCGGAGTCAACGTGAGGCACCACTGCAAGGCATCAAGCAAAGCCATCAAACATCAATAGCAACTCTGAAACCAAATAATTAAAGTCAAACACGGTAAATAAAACCAATTATAACGGTCTCATTTCTTTTCTTTCTTTCTTGGTTTCATTTCTCAAAGAAAACTCCAGCAACCTTCCACCTTTTCTCTGTAAGCAACTCTAATCATCTTAACGTTGGAAACAGCAGTACGGTCCGAAGCGGCGCTGTAGCGCTACGCAGTAGCGCGACGCTGTAGCGCGACGCAGTAGCGCGACGCTGTAGCGCGACGCTGTAGCGCATACACCACAAGTGGTGAACGCTGCTCTTACCCATCCAACAATTCAAAGTTTAGCGAAAACCAATATCGTTCATGAGGGATTTCGACCCCCTGAACACGAATATCACATCCTTCGACAAAAAAAACGCTCGTCTGGCCAAATTGCGATTCTGGGCAAAACTTTGAATTGTCGGATGGGTAATATGTTCAGAGAGGGCAGATATGACCAATCCATACTAGATCGAGTGTGTCGTATACTTGATGTTACTTGATACCCTGCTGGGCCATAAATTCGGAAGATTCGAAAATTAGAGTTTAAGCTCTTATACGGAGCGAAGCAAAAAATTTCGCGCCAACCGGATTCAAACCCGCATGCGTTTCACGTGAAAGCAAGACCATTACCACGACGTCATGGTGGCACTGCCAAGGCATCGATCAGCTGCGCTTACGAGCTCAGAACCCAAACTTTGACCACCCAGATCTCGTCTGGGAGGTCCCCTGTAGCACTTTTAATCTGCATATTCGTAATCAGCATTCGAGGCTCTATCGATGTACCTAGGTCTCCATTCCAAATTTCCATGGGAAAGTTCAAAACCATTCCGCTTGTCGCCAACAGCTCGCTCAGACTGCCTACCCGCTTGGCAATAAGGGTCATCATTGAGTTCTTCAGCAAGGATCTTTTTCCAGTAGATCTGGCACTCGAATGCGATTTCTTTGATTCTACCGTGTAGGCGTCACTCCTCTTGTTGGTGCAATCTCGATCATCGTGCCACCCAAAAACATTCAGGTAGGACGCACGCTGCAGAGCCTAATAGTCGTTGAAGTAGCAGCGGTCCATTCATGTTCAGCATGCGTGATCGGATCAGGCGCGCGACGCAGTCAGACGCTTACGCGATCGATCACGTCGAACGGCTGCGACTGAGCGCTGCGCGTCTTCGGCGTCGCGTAATCTCTGAACGCACTAACGCTTTCCTGCGCCCATTATCAAGTAGCGACACCAGATGGGTCGATCGTTAAACTAAACAGGTTTTCAAATTCTTGGTTATCAGGTTCAATCTTCATTTGAAACACGTGGCAGGTTTCTTAGCCAAAGAGAATAAATGGAAACAGGAAATTAAGAGACATTTCAGTTTTGAGACAAGTAGAATCCGTCGCTGTTGGCATCCCGCTCCCAAAATCCATTGATTATCTGGACATGTAGCAGTTCCTTCTCTTAGAGAATGTAGATACCTGTTTTCATTCCGACGATTGACCAGTGCCTTCTGCTGACCAAAAAGGTGGTTGGGTGAATACGACCGACTAAATGGTCTGTTTCCTTCTCGTCCAGGTAGACTGAATATACGATTACAAGGAAGTCTGGCACTGTAATGAGGAATGATTTCATCATGTAGTTCAATGCTCGCATCAGTTTATTGATCTAGTTGTGGAGGAACAGGCCGTCAACATCGAAAATGACGAATTTGCTTTTTCGCCCAACCACTCAAAAATGCACAACCTGCGACAATTTAGCCATGAAGCATCACCCGTTTAGACAAGTTATAGCCCTTAATTCCATGTCATAGTTTGTTATGTTAGTTATGTCGGTATCATCGATCATATAGTATCATCGAGCCGACATTTGTGACTCCCAGGTTCGATAAAATAAAAGGCACCCGTTCCCACGTCCGCAGCCGTAGGTGGTGTCTCAAGGGAGCACATTGTCTCTGCGCACGCAGCAGATTCTGAGTTTGTGCCTTTGTAAAGGAACGAAGCACTCAGACCACACCTTTCCGACAACCCTTTTTCGAGCGCAACTCAGCCAACAAACGATTGCAGCAGGAATGTTTTCGCAGTGAGTACGACAGTAGTTCATTCTCTGTAATGAGATGTCCAACGCTTGATTTTTCTTGTGCACTTTTCGCTTTTCTGTGTGGAGTGGGTGTTGTAAGGCCTTCGACTTTTTCGATTTTCCTTTTTTGGACTTTCGCATACACTTTTCCACATTCCGTATCTAGAACACAGTAGGCTGCATTCATACTTTGCGGCAGCGTCCACCAACGCCCAGCAGCGTTCAGAACTGGAGAGTTTGAGGCGATAAGAGGAGACAGCTGCTATCACCTCGCACTCTTCGTCAGCTGTCTGTATCCTCCTACTGCCCCATACCCTCCACAAGCAGTTTGCTACCCTACTATTTCCCCTTCCTCTACCAGTGTCTGCGAATCTCCGATCGCCCCATGCTCTCCACTCCTGGTCGCTGGTGGACGCTTCTGGTTGCTAGATCGATACCTCTGTAGCTAAGGCTACGTGATCTGCGCAAGGCACATCAATGTACTCAGGAGGTGGTCTTTCAGATCGTAGAGCGGACTATTATTCTATCTACGGTAGGGTATATAAAGAGTAGTTGACTACTAGGTTTCTTACAGTTGTACGCCAGCAATCAACCTATCGACGCCTACAGCTCTCAATAAGCACGCCACGGTGAGCGCCCCTCAATGCAACCAATTTCCTGCTCTAGCTTTCTGAGAAAACCAAGCGTTTTCGGTTGGCCAATGAGAGGTCAGGTTGCAAATGTTGTCGCAATAGAAATGTTGACGCCATAGAACTGCTTTAGAGAAAAAAAATAAATTCGTTATTGCAAAAAAAATTGCGTTCAATTTAAATCCGATAGTGGAGAGAAAAAAAAACCGCCGAAGAATTTGGACTACCGTAGAAGAGGATATTGAACCGACCTGAGTCCTCATTTGTGGTCCGATGCACCAAATTGCGGTTCAGTGGTATTGCTAAGGGCGTTGAATCCCACCACTTATTGGCCACGTAAGATTTGGGCTGTAACAGAGCCCAATAGTAACACAGCTTTATTACTCAAGAAATGTACTCGAAGGAATTAGTCTACTCGTACTCCCTAAAGGCACATTCGCGATAATTAAAGGCCATGATCTCCCAAGTGTCGGGACGACGGAAGGTAAGGCGATTTTTGAGGCTGCGCTACTTTCAAAATGTGAAAAACGGCAAGAACTCCGCTAGAAGCTGACTAATTAGGCCCATGGACACCCCTTAGGCCCATGCCGACCCTCACCGGCTGCTAGCTACTAGCTAGTAGCCACTATGTTATCTTTCTCTATAACATTTCGGACTGCTTTTTCTGCTGCTTTTCTCCGCTAATCAGATACTTAGCACTTTTTTGTGCCTATTTGAGTTCCGTTTCCCGCAATTTGCGGTCGCGAACTGTGCCTTTAATCCACTTTTGAGGTCAGCGTCCATCGTGGAGTCCTTATTGAGAGGTGTGGCGTCGATCGGTTGATTGCGGGCGTACAACTGTAAATGCGTTTATACTTTGCGGCAGCGTAGCGTAGCGCTTCCAGCGTACGCCAGCGGCAGTGCCGGGGAGAGGATGCATATCGATCTAGCGTTCCCAGCGTCACCAGCGTAACGCTAGCGTACGCGCCAGCGTTTCACCAGCGTTTTGCTGGCGTTTGCAGCGGCAGGGGAGTAGAGACTATGGGGCCGTAAGAGATGCGCAAACGAAGTGTATTGTAGAGACTATGTGGCCGTGAAAGACGCGATCGATGTGTACAGTAGAGACTGAGGGCGAGTGAGAGAAGCGCAATCGCGATGTGTTTTTTGTAAGCCTCCCATCTCCCATCTCTACTCCCTGCCGCTGCAAACGCTAGCAAAACGCTGGTGAACGCTAGATCGATATGCATCCTCTCCCCGGCACTGCCGCTGGCGTACGCTGGAAGCGCTACGCTGCCGCAAAGTATAAACGCAGCCTAACAACTAGTATCCAACTACTTTTTATCCCTACCGTAGATAGAATAATAGTCTGCTCTCCGATGTGAAAGACCACCTACTGAGTACATTGATCTGCCTGCGCAGATCACGTAACCTTAACTACGACCTATACTTCCTCAGCCCTAGAGACGCTGCCGGTCGCTACGCTGGTGGACGCCGTTGGTCACTAGATCGATATTATACTTTCTTAGTCGCTCACGCTGCCAGACGCTTGAAACGTTGGTGAACGATTTCGCAAAGTGTGAATGCAGACCCCACAGATCTCTTGTGTCCAGCTCGCCTTCAATTTGGGCAGCGCAATTTTCTTGCATGACGTCCGATAATGATGACCAGGAGCTGGTTTTGATCACACAGGGTTCCTTTCCGTTCCTCCGATTTTTCTGTGGCCATCTTGGACAGGTTTGATGATTACGTAGTACTATATACTAG
This sequence comes from Cooperia oncophora, assembly GCA_036418165.1. NCBI lineage: Eukaryota > Metazoa > Nematoda > Chromadorea > Rhabditida > Trichostrongylidae > Cooperia > Cooperia oncophora. The sequence continues at coordinate 7,807 of MU916082.1, forward strand.
CTTCCAGACAGCATGGAAGCTCACAGCCCCAGCTCCGTGGCAGGAATCCCAATCCTCTACAAGTCTCCTTGCTTTCGAATGAAATGACAATACAACCTTCCTTAACCTAGCTTTAATATGCACAGAGAGTCGATTGTGAGAGAGTCATAATGTTATGCTCAGTTACCCGCTACAACTGGATTTTATTTTCGCTGTGCTCTACTGAGAGCTGGTTTGAGGGAACGATCCCCATTGAAAGCGCCTGGTCGCAAACGGGTTGGAGTTCCATTACGCAGTCTATTTCTTATTTATATTGTCTTCTTGCTTCTCAGGCCCCGAAAGTCGAACCGAAAAAGGACAAAGCGAAAAGTATCCGGAGTCAAAAGGCTCCGAAGAAAAAAGCTAAGGCCAGTCAAATAAAAGCAAAGGTTTGTTCTATTCTTTTAATGTCTTTTGGATGAATTCCTACGTAAAAGTTGAGCGAAAAGCAAACTCCACGTTCACCTTCATCACTTGTGCGCTCGTCGGGCACGTCGTACGTTGGGAAACCACAACAATGAGGTGGTCGTATTTGGTCGGTGGAGATTTGGGGAGGGGAGGGGGAGGAGCGTTTGAGTGGACTTTCCGTTTGTTGACTTTTCGTGGGTTTCTCTCTCTCTGAAATCTGCCATCCCTTACCCCCTTCCCCCTTCTGCCCTCCGCAAGCGGTAGAGCTAAGAACTGGGAACATTCAGGAAGATGGTGGGTAGGATGAGCGAAGGAGGTTGTGCCAGAGCTCGTGCAGGTAGTGGAGCCGACTGGGTACTAGACCAATAGCCTCGACTGCTTTCGGGCGGGTCGGCGCGGTGCACGCGAATTGTTGTACAATTTCTTCACTACAGAGCAGCTAATAGCTGCTGACTCATGTGCGGAACAAGTTGAGAAGTTTTCTTTGTCCATTACCAGTGGAGTCATCTCTATAGCGCGGTGTACGCTTTCTTAAAAGTGTGCGCCATTCGTGAAGGGAGTGAGGTGCTCCTGTCCGCATCGGACTGATCATCCCAATCCTGCCCCTCGAAAGAGCGTTGAAATGACATAGAGGAGTGGTAGTGTAGGGCAGGTCCCAACCATAGTACGAAAGTTCCGAACTCCGAGTTCCCGAGTTTGTCTAGTGTCATTGCGCGATTCAGCTTTTGTGTTGACTTGCACATAGTGCGCGGAAATTCACGAAACCGCTCCACAATACGTCTGTCCGTATCTGCGAGTGATGGCCCGTGTTTGTGGAAGTAGGAAACAGTGCGAAGTGGGTATCGTTTTTGATACAACTTCCAGCCGTTTTCCTTTGGACAGCCCCATCAGACTTCTTGTATGACGTAAAGTCGTACCTCGTCAAGGGTATGATGGGCACTCAAATAAGGCGTCAGGTTTTGTTCGCTGTTTTCTTCACAAGTGTCCAATTGGCATCTCATGACTCGTATGTAATATCCTCATCTCGCCAGTTTCCCTCCGTTCCCCGTGCCTCCAGGAGACGAATCAAATTGAAAATCGTGAACACATAAGGCAAGAACGTTGGGTCCTTTCCACCATTAAAATCTGACAAATCACATCACTTAAATTGATCATATTGAAGCTCATAATCTATCTCAGGATGCAGCGGATAAAGCAGCTACCAAACCAGAGGCAAATGAAAAACCGGCCTCTGCTAGCAATGCTGCAAAGGACAAACCGTTTGCTGCCGGCAAGGGTGTGCTCATAATTTCGTCGCTTTGAATTCTACGCTTCATTTTTTGTTTTGTCATACTGTTCCTTAACCCTTCGAGTCTTCCGATTTTAGATAACAAAATCAACAGAACAAGGTGAAGTGAAGCACAACGATCGAGGTATCGCTGAAAGTCACGAGCTCGGAAGATATATTTTTATGATGACCCCCGAAAATCAGAGTTATGAACGAAGGGTGAGTGGTAGATATTAATGCAAGCTTTCCTATTTACAATGGACTTGAGTGTAACTGTAAGTGTAACTCCGAGTGTAACTTATAGTGAGGTGCTGATTGAAGGAGAGTGCTCAAAAGACAAGCGTAATGCTCACCTCCCTTGAAAGCAATTATTTAAGCGTCAGTTCTCAAGATAATGTGCTGTTGCATCCAGCTCAGCAAGAGCTCACGTCGAACTGTGACCATACCCAACGGACATGCAGTCTATACTGCAGTAACTGTACATATTGATTTAAAGTGGTGTCGCTCCTCCACTGGAGGCACGCTTTACGGTCAAAGGACGTTTTTAGTTGGGGTCAAGGGCGCGTGATGGTAGGACCACGCGGCGTCGCGCGCGGCAATTGCAAATGCCGTATGGTTACAAGCGGCGCGCGCTCTGCGTGGTTTTTATTGAGACGAGCTGATAGCCTTGTTGCGTATTTTTTCGCAGGACAGTCTGTTCATATCTTCGCGGATCAGCAGGTGGCAGTCTCTGACAGTATGGTGTGTCGCAGGATGTCGTTGTGAAAGTGTGACTGGAGAGAGCAGGCTGAACCAAAGCAACTTCAAGCGCGGAGCTAGAATTCGTGTGGTGGTTTTTGCTCTGTGTACTATAATGTGCAGTAAACTCTAGTCATGCAAGTAAAACGAAATTTGAGGATTACTGACAATCGAGGTCCTACCAAGTGAAGGGCGTGGAAAACTGAAGCAAACAAACTAGTTCATTGACGCAATGAGACTGTATCGCGAGTGTGCGCCCCATTGCAAACCACGCGGTGGTTACTGATTGCCGCGCACGCGACGTCGCGTGTTTCTGAAGACCGTTTCCCCGGGGTTAACTATGTGAACCTGTAGGTCTAAGTAAATTGAAAACTAGTGAAGAGAAATGAGTGAGCGCAGAAGTTCCGAGGGAGGGCTCCCTTTTTGGGGACGATTTTTTGTAGCGTGCGAGAATACAGCGAAGGAACACTGAGAGAGCGGAGACGAGAGACCAGACGGCAGACAAGCGAGGCCCGTCATTTCCGTGCGGCAGTCACATGGGTCGCCAGCGACAATACGGAGGCATGGGCACTCATGACTTTCAAAGCGATTGAAGCTCTGAAGCGGCGAAACTAGCCACATTAGACAAGCACGGAATAGCTCAGCTCACAGACCGGGGTGCTTTGAGAAGCGCTGCTCTTGCAGGTGCGAGGTGAAACGATTACCGCGCAGATTGGTCCCTTCTCCTGTGCGCGAAAATGAAGCTGGGAAGTACTGGTAGACGGATGTTCAGTGGGGCTCCACCCGCAGGCATATACAGCACGTTTCACCATCCTTCCAAGCCATATCCTTATATGGCCAGTCGACGCAAATCGGCTCTGTCTTAACTGTAAACCACACGTTTGGTTGTTTCCTACACTTTGCCAGGATAGGCAGCCTGGCCCATGTTGTTCGCTGCGGGAAATGGCATCTATGCACGTGCTGTCCGTTGTGGACGTATGATGAGATCCGAAGACATCCTCAGCAGGCAGTCCTCGTTCTCATGCAACATTTACGGAACGGAAGAGGCAAAATCTCATAAGCTGCTGCACCCGCTACCACCCAGGGCAGAGTCCTGTGCTCGTACGCAGTCTTTCCGCGCACACTCAGAAATCCGAAAATCTGAAGTGGTGTCACGTACGCTGGTCGATTTAGGTAATCATCGGCCTCCTCAGTCGTGTCGGCTTTCGCGAACAGTTCTGGCATAACAAAATCCAGTCCTACTTCGTTATCTTATCATTCCTGCTGACAATCGATAATGTTACTTACTTCTTCCTCTTCACACGTATATTTGGATGTGAGTTTATGCTTATTTTTGTTTCTTTTCTACACAGCTATGGCTATGGTACTTGGGAACCGGTTGAAGCATCACGTCGCGGAAAACTGGTGGGTTGGTACGACCCTCTCCCCTAAAAGGGGTGTCCCTGCAACATCCCCTCCTCTTC
>MU916085.1:0-12286 GCA_036418165.1 Cooperia oncophora
TCTGCGTTCATACTTTGCGACAGCGTCCACCAGCGTTTCGAGCGAGCGCCAGCGGCTAGGAAAGTATAGATATCGATCTAGTGAACGCCCGCGTCTACCATCGTCCACCACCGTCCAGGAGTAAAGAGTATGGGGAGGTAGGAGGTAGTAGACAGCTGGATTAGACGTCGTGAAATTGCGGCGTGTGCAGACGCACCGTACAACTGCATACCGCAGTCTCCCAACGCCTAATCCTAATCCTACCCTCCTACTTCTCCATAGTCTCCACTCCCAGACGCTGGTGAGCGCTGGAGTTTGCTAGGAACGGTAGATGCTAGTGGTCGCTTGTGGACGCTGTCATATAGTATGAACGCTTCAGCCTTAGATGGTGCCAGACTTAAAGGATGTGATGTTCGTGTTCAGGAAGCCCAACCAACTATTTTCAGACGAATCGAAAACGAATCGTGGCCTCAACTTCGGCAGTAAGATGTAAATAGTGCCAACAACTGCAAACAGGATTAACTACGCCTTGATCTATTTCCGAAATTCTGCAAGTCTTCAAACTGATACGTATGCTCCATAGGCGAATAAAACAGTCGTGGGATTACGGTAATCGCCAGTGGTGTGCGATTACACGGCTACCCTTCGTGTATTTACGTAACATCAATGACGGCGTAGAAGGTCACAAAGCAGCAGCTCGTCACATAACTTAGACAAACAGGAACTAATGAATGTATTGAAAATGGGGCCTACTTCAGTGAGGTGAGACATTTTGGTGCAATATTTCGTGAGGACTACGGCAATCCTAACTCACTAAAGATGTTACGTAAATACACGAAGGGTAGGGGAGCCGATCGTTAGGCGCGGCCGGTTTGCCATTGGGGCGTACCGGCTGTAATTGCCAGCCACCACTCTGCCGATGCGATGCGTTTTGCTGGCCGGACAACTCGTCCTCTTCTGTTAACTCCTTGATTACGTACTTGATCGACCTACCTTGGCAGGGCTAATGCCGTTTGGACTCCAGCAATTTCGGCACCGAGCTCATTTTTAAATTGCCTAAGTCACCAAACCCGCTGAAACATGTACACAAGGGTTATTTACCATCGTGATTACAATTATGACACTCATTCTTGGCGCTGGCGCCAAGGGATGACACTACGATTACCTCTTGGGCTCAGCCTTAGCGGAGATAATCGTAGTGTCATCCATTAGCGCCAGCGGCAAGAGTGAATGTCATATTCGTAATCAGGATGTTAAACTACCCCTACATACAAGTTTTTAGCGGATTTGGTGACTTAGGCAATTTAAAAATGAGCTCGGTGCCGAAATTGCTGGAGTCCAAACGGCATTAGCCCCTTGGCAGCGCGAACAACATGGACGGCCGATTACGTCCGAATCTCCTTCTTAACCATTTTCGTCCGTTTTTGAGCAATTTTTTGCCCTCTTTCGCCCGACATCCCTTTCTTGATGCTGGGTAGCTACTTAGAAGTGGTTATATCAAGAGTACTTTGAGCTCTGATCTATCCTACTTCGAAGCAGCTTCCAGCAGACAACGAGTGGTACTTCGCGTGTATGTACAATAAAAGTTTTTCAGTAAACATAGAACCTTAAGAGAAACTATTAGGTTGTCCGGAAAGTTCTTAGCGTTTTGGGTGTTTAACTTTAAACGATCATAACTTTCTTAACACTCATCGGATTTAATCCAAATAAGCATTCGATTCAGCACACTTTTGCATGTGGCAGAATGAGGAATCATCAAAGAATAACGTGGTGTCGAGATCGAGCGAAATTGCGAAGGTCTTTTTTGCCTGTCCTGTTTGATGAAGTATTTCTCAGCAGGAAAGTTCTGAAAATGTCTGAAAAGGTGACAGTCGGTTGGTGAAAGGTCTAGAGAATATGGTGGGTGAGGTAGAACTTCAACTCCCAATTCGTTCAATTTATGGATAGTGATTTGTGAAAAGTGTGGCTGTGGGCGGGCGTTGTCATGCAAAAGAATCGGACCCTTTCTTTTGATAAGTGTTGGCTGCAGCTGACAATATTTTCGGTACATTTGGTCGGTTTGTTCACAGTAGGGTTCTGCTGTGATGGTTTGGCCTGGTGATGAAAAGTTATAGTGGATTACAACAGCCGATGACCACCAAACAGAATTTTTTTTTTTCGCGAGGGTTCGGCTTTTTGAAAATTACCTCGGTGGTTCCTCCAAATCCAACCACTGTCCGGAACGTCTCCTGTTATCATACATGATCCATTTTTCATCACAGGTGACAAATCCGTTCAAAAACGGGTCAATTCTTTTGCGCAAAAGCAGTGAAGAAGGAACCTCGAGACGTGCCGATTCCTGCCGGTCACTCCGATTGTGGGGCACCCAATTGTCGAGTTTTTTCACCTTCCCAATGCGTTCCAGACCATCTGCAACAGTGGATTTGCCAAGGCCTAGCTCTTCTGCTATCTCTCGAACTGTTTGGGATGGGTCAACCTTCAAAATCCCCCTAAAATCCTCGTCAGATATTGCTTTAGGTCGACCGCTATGAGGCTCACCTTCAAGGCTGAAATCTCCAGAACGACATTTGTTGAGCCATTGCCGCACAGTGCTTTCTCTAGCACTATTGGGCCTCCACACCTGGTTAATTTGTTGAGCTGTTTCGATTGCGGATTGCCCCAATTTATAGCCGAAGAAAAAAATCGTCCGAAGTGCTCTTTTCACATGCTTGAAAAAATCTTGAAAAAAGAGGGTTTATCAAGCAATGGTGAAACGGCAATTATACCATCAGATAGCGCAAGAAATTCTCTACAGGATGTGCTACTGAGAAGCAAGGCAGAATGAGTTTTTAATCAGCAGTGAATGTACAAAGATTAGGTGCACAAAACGCTAAGAACTTTCCGGACAACCTAATATAATGTCTACCCTTCACGCCTCGCTCTCAAAATTCCGGGTAGACGCTGGTCAGAAATTTTTGTCGTGAGTTCTGGCAACAGCTCTATACACAGAGTATTTTGACCTCGTGAATACGAATATCACACCAGTTTGTTGTGCAAATGGATCTGGTAAGCGTGTTTAAGTGTCAAACTATCCTGCGATACGAGATTTTAAGAAAAACCGATGCGAAATATCGCATTTCCAGCAAAATCAGCCTGAAGCAATGCTTTTTAAAGAAATATACGACCAGTGAAGCTAGTCACTAGAAGCTAGTCAGTGAGGATCACAGCTCATGAAGTCAAATAATAAGAAAACCAACATGCAAAAATTTGACTATACTCGCGAAAAAAGGTGAACCAGAATGGAAGGTCATTGCAACTATAGCCCGGGTGTGCATCACGAAGAATTATTCAGTTTTACTGATAACAAATTTTCTGACAAACTCTTACCTGAGTAAAGTGAACTGAACTTACCGCGCGAAGGAGCACCCATCAAAAACTGAAAGCTGCTTCGAAGCAGAATAGATCAGAGCTCAAAAGCGCCCTTGATAACAACTTCTAAGTAGCTAACCAGCATTAGGAAAAGGTTTCAGGGCGAAAGATGGTGATAACTCAGAAACGGACGAAAGTGCTTAAGTAGTACATTCGGATGCAATCGGTAGCTTGTGTTGGCACATTGCCAACGTAGGTCGCGCAAGTACGCCAATCAAGAGATTAATATGCGTGGACGAGTTGCCCAGTACACGATACGCATCGCATCGGCGGACTGTGGGTGGCAATACTGCCGATGCGCCCCAGTGGCAATCCGGGGGCGCCTAAGGCCACGTTCATAGCTTGCGTTCGTGAAGAAATGCCGAAACTGCAGACGTGCGAAAGTGCGGAAAGTGCAGAAGTGCGAATCTGCAGAAAAGCAATAGATACGTATCGATTTGAAGAAAGTGAAGAAATGCCGAAACTGCAGACGTACTCATTCATTTGCCTGTCATTTGTTGTTTTCGGCTTCTGTGAGGTTTCTCAGCAAGTTTCCGGTGCTCTTCTTCTTGTTCTTCTGTTTTTTGTTGTTCGTCTGTTTGTTCTTCTTTGGGTAGGCCTAACAAGGAGAGTTCAGCACTCGCTGGCGCGAAGCCTCCCCATACACCGACTCTCCCGAAGCTCACCTCCCATCATCCCCCCGGGAGAACTAGGTATGAGGTAAGTATAAGCAATCTAGTAAAGGCGGCTCTCAAAACATTGGAGGAAGATAATCTCACGTTCCCAAAGTCACTAAGGCACACGAAATGGAAAACTCTTCTATGTGAGATCGCTGGAACAACCTATAGAAGCGATTGACAATTACGAAGATGAAGGAAAAAGTCTTTCACACACCAGTTTTGAAAAATGGCATATCCTAAAGTTTTGGTGCAATTTGGCGTGCTTGCGGACATGCTTCTCATTTTGCGTCGTTCCTTCACGTTTCCCTGTTGATCAGAAACTATTTCCTCATCGTATTTCTGGATGAGTGCTTGAGGAAGGAAAATAAGGTAGAGGAAAGATAGAAGGAATAGAAGTAAGGGAAGGGGATGAAGGAGGAAGGCTACAACAGCTGATTACGTCTGCAGTTTCGGCATTTCTTCACTTTCTTCAAATCGATACGTATCCATTGCTCTTTTCTTCACTTTCGGCATTTCCGCACTTTCCGCACGTCTGCAGTTTCGGCATTTCTTCACTTTCTTCAAATCGATACGTATCTATTGCTTTTCTGCAGATTCCGCACTTTCGGCACTTCTTCACTTTCGGCATTTCTTCACGAACGCAAGCTATGAACGCGGCTAAGGCCGCGTTCATACATGACGACGTTGTGGAAATGACGGAAATTGCGGAAAGGAAATGCATACGTATCGTTTTGAAAACTGTATTTCTGCAAATTCCGCGGAAAGTGGTAGGGATCGATCGGTCCATCGGCATTTCTGCAAATTCCGCACTTCTGCATATTCCGTGGTTCGGCATTTCTGCATCATGTATGAACGCGGCCTAACGACATGCATCCGTAGGGTAGCCGTGTACTTGCGTACAGTGGGCGATTACTAGTAGTACCCATGCCTGCTTTTATTCGCCCATGGGGCGCAAATGGGAGACGGCCAGGAGTCACCGCCGTGCTCGAAACTAGGTCACCGCGCGCGGCAACCTGGTCGCGTGGCGCGGCGGTGAGTCCTGACCTGGCATTTTGCCAACTTCCGATCGATATGACCCTATCGCAGTTTGCTTGGAGCGTTCTTCTTTTCCTCATCTTCCACTTGTCCAGAACATGTCCAAACATGTTCAACAATACAAACATGTTAAAGCATGTAATCGCCGCGCGCGGTGACCCGCTTCCCAGAGCGGCGACCTAGTTTCGAGCGCAGCGGTGAGTCCTGACACACACCCGGCGCAAATAGATACTCCGTGTTGTGCCTCAACGCGGGTTCTTTGTCATAATCACCATCAAGGAACCATTATATACCTTCTTCTGACTTTGTACGACTTTCGGAACGGCTCTCCCCATCATTTGTCGTAAAAACCGTGAAGCTTTTGTGTTCACACTCTAGAGCTACGCATTAATCAATGGTATATGGTTTTCCAGGTTGCTTGGCCAAGTGTTCCGCCGACACACCGTGGGGTATTCTAATTATCGTCATGGGTAAAAATTTAAGGCAACTTCTTCTTCTTCTTCTTCTCCCTAGCGTTAGTCCCGCGCCGTCGCAGGGTCCGCTGATCTTGTTAGACGTCGCCACTTGTTCCGATCCACTGCATCTTCTGCTGTGGCTTTCACTTCAGTGAGGTCCCTCTTGATGACGTCCCTCCATCTTTTCTTTGGGGCTCCTCGTGGTCGCTTGCCCTCTACCTCGAGTTCCAATGCCTTCCTTATTGGGTGGTCTTCAGGCCTCCTCAGTACATGACCGTACCATCGCAGTCGCTGCTCTCGTGCCTTCAGCTGGATAGGAGCCGTCTGTGTGACCGCTCTGACGTCCTCGTTTCTGACTCTGTCGAGTCGTGTCCAGCCGCAGGCCCATCTCAGCATCCTCATTTCAGCTGAGTGGAGCTGCCTTTCATGGTTCTTGCAGATAGGCCAGCACTCACTGCCGTAGAGCATTGTAGGCCTTACCACAGCCCGGTACACCTTGCCCTTGAGCGTTCTCGAGCACCGCCGGTCGCACAGGATGCCAGTGGACTCCCTCCATTTCATCCAGGCTGCGTTGATTCGGGCCTTCACCGCCTGGTCCACGCTGCCATCAGCTGCTAGGTTGCTCCCCAGGTACTGGAAATCCTCGACCCTTTCGATGCTCTCGCCATGGCGATCTACGATGACTTCGGCGCACTCTTCGGAGCTTAGGAACTTGGTCTTCTTTACGTTCAGCCGGAGTCCATTCGCAGCGAGCACATCCTGCCACCGCTGCACCTTGTCCTGAAGTTCCTCCCTGCTGTCCGCTATCAGGGCGATGTCGTCAGCATAGAGGATGGTTTTCAGTGGTCCCTCCATGAGTTCTTTTGCCATGACATCTAGAGTCAGGAGGAAGAGGAACGGGCTGAGGGCTGACCTTGGTGTACCCCAACCGTAATGTTTACCTCCTTTGTCAAGCCGTGAGGGGTGCGTACAGCTGCTTTAGCCCCATCGTACATGTCCTTCACTATGGAGATGAGGTGTTCCGGAACGTTACGTTCTCTAAGCGCTCTCCAGAGTACAGGCCTAGGCAGGCGGTCGAATGCCTTCTCAAGGTCCAGGAAGGCTAGGTAGCAGGGTCGCCGCTTCTCTCGGTACTTCTCCATCAGCTGTCTGGCGATGAAGATGGCATCGGTGGTGGACCTCTCGGGCATGAAGCCGAACTGTTCCTGCGAGATAGGGACAAGTTCCCTCAGCCTAGTGTTGACCAGGCGCTCGTACAGCTTCATGGTATGGGGAGTCAACTTGATGCCGCGGTAGTTGGAGCACTCCGTCGCGTCCCCTTTCTTTTGAAGATGGGGACGATTGTGCTGCTCCTCCACGCATTCGGCATCCTTCCTTCAGCTGTTACGTTGTTTAGGAAGTGCGTGAGCCAACTCACCCCATGCTCTCCAAGGGCCTTCCATGCCTCTATCGGTACCCCGTCTGGACCCACTGCTTTCCCAGCTTTCATTCTCCCTAGCTCCCGGCGAACTTCATCCTTCGTCCAGGGAGTGATGGGACCTGCCGTCGCCTCTATCTGTGGGCTATCCTTGCGAGGGAATTCTTCGTTCAGAAGTCCCTCGAAGTATTCTTCCCACCTCTTCCTGACTTCGGCTGGTTTCCTGAGAATGGCCCCGTTGCTGCTCTTCACAGTCTTTACGACCCTGATGTCCTGAGCTGCGCGATGCCGAGCTTTAGCCAGGCGGAAGACGAACTTGTCCCCTTCTCGGCCTTCCAGCTTGTCGTACAGGGCGTCCATTTCCGTATTCTTGGCCTTAGCAACGGCCGCCTTAGCGAGTCGCTTGCAGCTCTTGTAGGCAGCGTAGTCTTCTGGGCTCCGTGTCTTTTGCCAGCGTTTGTATGCTTCCTTCTTCTGCTTGACGATCCTCTGGACTTCCTCGTTCCAGAACCAGGCTGCCTTGTCTCCTCTGATACCACCTCGCGTCTCTCCCAGGACCTCCCTTGCACACTGTAGGATGACCTCTGCTGCGTAGGTCCAGGTGTCCTGGACTGGCCCATGTGGGTCTGGGAGCCCAGCCTCCAGTATTCTTCGGCCGAGGCTATCCTTTTCTACCCTGCCCATTTTCCACCACCGAATTCTTCGCTCTGCTCTCACCCTTGTCTTCTTGGGGAGGTCTATGGCGATGTCTGCCAGGAGAGGCCTGTGCTGAGGCCCAGCTCTTCCCCAGGCAGTACCTTGATATCCTTGATGGTTTTGAGAGACGATCTTCTGACCAGGACATGGTCGATTTCCGTTTGTCTCCCTCCACTGCTGTAGGTTACCTTTTGGGTCCTCCTTTTCGCGAAGAAGGTGCTGCAGATTGCTAAGTCGTGGGCTGTGGCTAGGTCAAGGATTCGTCCTCCCTCAGCGTTCTTTGTCCCTATTCCTTGACCTCCGTGCACCCTTTCTAGACCCCTTCTGTCCCTCCCAACATGGCCATTCAGATCTCCAGCTATGGTGAGATAGTCCTCTTCCGGAACCGATCTTATGGCCTCGTCCAGGGTCAGGTAGAACTCATCCTTTTCCGCTTCGAGCAACCGGATTGTGGTGCGTACACGGTCAGTACTGTCCAGTACCCCTCCTTCGTGTCCATTCTCACTCCCATGATCCGGTCACTGATCCTGTTCACAGTGGAGACGCAGTCCTTGAGGGATTCTGCCACCGCTATGGCAACGCCATTCCGTTTGGTGTCTGCTCCATTGTAGAAGAGTTTGACGCCTTCTCCAATCTCGCGGGCCTTCGCACCCTTCCATCGCGTTTCCTGCAGGCATAGGACTTGGATATTCCTGCGTCTCATGAGGTCGGCAACCTCACGAGACTTCCCGGTAAGCGACCCCACGTTCAGGGTCCCAATTCGAACTAGCTTCTTTGGCCGAGGTCGTTCACCCCTCGGTAGCCCTCGCATACTGACCACAGAACTCGGGCGAGGGTTCTGCGCGCCACTTCCGGGTGACGTCCTAGCTTTACACTGATTCTATTGCGACTTGTCATGATTGTTGTGACGGGTTCCTCCATCAGCCGGCCTGTCAACCTGGGCCTGACGCTGGTATCGTCCCCATTTTTGCAATTTTTGCAAGGCAGGTTTGTGCCTCGGCAGGGATCGAACTCGTGGCTCAGAGTGAGATTATGAGTCTACACTCTTAACCACTCGGCTATCCCTGCCTTGGGTAAAAATTGTGGAAAACTCTCCTTAATGGAGGGAACAAGAGTGAAAAACATTGGGAAATCACCCATATTGTCGTATTTGAGGGAAATTTATGGAAATTTTCTCAAAACAGACCTTCAACGAACATTTCGACGCTCTGGAACACCATGAGCAATGTGCTTGACAGCATGAGCAATACATTGACAGCAGGTGCAACATGTTGCCGATTTAATTCCCCAATTTTGAAAAATTTCTGAAAAATCCTTCTGTATCAAGAGAAAACGCATTGAAAACGTTGCGAAATCGTCCATAACGTCATGTTTTATGGGGATTTTAGATATTTCATCCGGAATAAAGCTTGAAAAACGGTTTTTTCCAGTTTTTTTTCATCAACAAGTTCTTGTAGGATCTCCATACACCAGGAAATGTGAAACATAGTGATAGGCTTCAAAATCACACCTCGTCGCCAGGTAGCTTATCAACTACGGTTTAATTACCCAAGTTTGAGGTACTTTTAAGATCCGACCCGATTCAAATCGTGGTCAGAGAAATTTTGGAAAACTCTCCTAAATGGAGGGAACAAGAGTGAAAAACATTTGGGAAATCATCCATATTGTCGTGTAAGCCTCTGGGTTGTCTAGTAGATGGGAACTTAATGGTAAGCTGAACAGTGACTTTGCTTAAGCTTCGTCATTGCAGGATTCGCCCACGTGCGCGCCGGATATATAAGATGCCGTGTGACTCATACGGGGTCTTCGCCTGCCACCGCCAGCCGCACGACCGGATGCGGCCACCCGTCTGTCGTGCCGTCGCCGCCAGCACGCCGTCACCTTATTCAGCTGTCTCCCCATATTGGGGGTGTACTAATAAAGATTGAGTGGTATTCGCTGTTCTGCAGTAGTATTGGGGAGGTCTGAGGGATGGAACCCTCAGACCTATGACTGGTAGCAGCGAGTGGACCCACCCGACGACGGACTTCAGGCAAGGCTTCTCCTTTCGCTTCGCTTTCTTTCAAGTAAGTTTCTTGGTATTCTCCTTTTTTTTCTTCTAATTGATAAGTTTTCTGACCTTTTCTTTTCTAGATATTTCGAAGCATTGACAGGAGTGCAGTCCCTCGCCAGCACTACTTCACAATTAGCAACTTTTTTTCCCTTTTTTTGGCCGAGTCGGGGCGAGTTTGGCGGTAAGTTGGAACTTCTCATGGGTTCCGATATGGACCTTTTTTTCTTTTGGTTTTATACGTCGGCGAAGACGACGGTTTGTTTGCTTAGTTTTCGTTGTTCTTTTTGAAGGGCCTGTCTCCGTCCGACGGCCGCGGCGGAACAGGAATATTTTCCTTGTTTTTTTTTTCCTTTTTTTGGTGTGTTCTTCCTTAGTTAGGTAGGATTCCTTAAGGTTCTTTTGTTGGACTTTGAATACTTTTTACGAATTCAGTTAGGATTCATTTTGTGAAGTGATCACTAGGGGCAGGGCCCCTTTAGCTTCAAGCGTTTGATATCATGGTAAGCTCCCCGGGTTGAGGTTTGCAGGTAAGCGACTGGGATTTGGGTCGCTTTAGATCAATTTGGTGCCAATTTTGTGTAGAACGGTTCACATGGAACAAGCGAGTTAGACGTTTTTTTTGCCTTTGTTCCACAAAAATATTTTTTTTTCTTTCTTTCTCTTTTGAGGGTTCCCGAAAAGGATCTTTCCCCTCTAAGGACAATACGAACAACGTATCCTGTCCTAGTTACCTTAGTTCCAGTACCCAGGGACGACTACGGGTATCCTCATAACGTGTTGTTTTTCTTCTGGTAAGTTCATCAGGTAAATGCGCCGTCACTTGCGAGCGCTCTTTTCGTTCAGCAGTTTACCTTCCTTGTTTTCTCTTCTTTTGCGCCACGACGGTGGAATTCACACATTTCGATTCGGGCTGACTCTCAGTCAAGCACCAGAAAGCTCTCCTAGCTCTTGCGCATGTTGGCGGTCGCGCTTTTAGCGTTATCGCCGCTTCCATCTCTCTCGGTATGTAACTATGGCTGCCGTGGCGCGGCAAACAACTTTTCTCAGGCATGCCTTTCTTTGTTTTCCCTACTACCGTACCCCGCAGCTTTCTTCCCATAACATAGCGATGGACGTTCCTTCAACATGGCGGTAACACTTCTATGCCACAACATCCATCCATCCAACGCATTCTCTTACCAAAACATTTCTCCCCTCCTCATCATTCCCATACCACCCCCGCCCGCTTCACATTCCATACCCCCACGCTCTCGGGGGCCTATATAACAGTCAGTTGTCAGCGGGTGGATGCATTCATATCTTGTTCGTCGTCATGCCCGTTACTCGTAGCATGGCCAAGTCGGCATCGTCGTCTACTGTTGGGGCTTCTGCCCAACCGTCTGACACTAAATCCGCCAAGCCGGAACCCTTCCCTGGAGGCGTATTCGACTTGTTCGACGACTACTCAGACGATACTCCTCTTCTCGGCCGGGACGCCAAGCTGATTCGCGACGCTACAACATCGGCGTTAACACAAGTCTGGAATGATTCCTGCGCCTCTACCGCGCTGCTGACCCGCCGGATCAATGAAAACAACGAGGCCCTCAAGGAAAAGCTCAGTGAGTCCTTCGCGGCGTCATCCTCGAGGCAAAAGATTTTTTCATCCCTGGACCCGATCTACGGGAGCTACACTGTATTCCACTCACACAAGAGTCCGTCAATCTCCTCTCCCAGACACGGGGATTTGATCGGGACATGGTCTCGGTGAAGGATTTCTTCTGGGTATACTCTTTACGACCCACCACCCGTGCCTTTGAAGCCGACGACCGGGAATATATCCTTCGTCAAGCTCGTCGTCCGCGCCCGACCGTTGTGGATTCTCCGGCACCATATTTTTTCCGGGTTCACGAATTCATACCGGTGACGCCTGATCCCTCGCCACGCACGGTTCTCGGGATGGTGCTCTCCGTTACACGCCGCGGCCGCGATCACGAGTTTGTCAACAACTTCCACGCAGCTTTCGAGGGCTGCCATGACGCTGTGCGGATTTCGCCGACCTTGTGCGATTTTCCACTCGCCGAAATTGAACGGGACATGCTCGTCTTAGCCGTGATTCGGACCAACGTCTCCACGGCCATGCGCTTCTCTCACTCCCCGATTTCCGTTGAAGCTCAGCGCATTCTCGTCAATACCGTGCGCCGATTCCTCCCGGCCCACCCAGAAGAGGGAATCTTGCCACTACGGGTCACTCATCTCTCCCCGGACGATCTTCAGTGGATAGACGACCGCGAACATACCTTTGTTAACTACTCGCGCGATCGGATTTCCGCACGACTACGGATGTGCCAACTGTTCGCCGTTGCCAGCGCCGCTCTGGCTGCACACAGTGTTTGGTCGGACGACAAGGCCACCCATGACGTTACTGCCTTCGTGCCTAGCTTGAGCGCGCTCCCCGTCCGTCTGTTGACGACCCTTACCACTATGAACACTGAAAGCGGGTGGGCGCGCTCTCGCATCGCCTACACATGGGTCGTTAACTCCTACGTTCTCCTGCGCACGAGGGTTTACCATCTCTCTTGGGTCTCGACTCCTACGTCTTCGCGAT
>MU916086.1:1789-13585 GCA_036418165.1 Cooperia oncophora
TGAGGCTTTTCCCCCATTGGTTGTTTCCTCCTAAATCGATCGCTAGCCGATCACCGTTGGCGGCAGGGCATCTAGAAGCAGGCTCATTCGCCTCTTCTTACACCGCACCGATTGACTGAGACGCTACCAACCATATAAGTTCTGTTACACAAAAGTTGTGCGCTAGAAAAGGAAGTCTATATTTGGGTATTAGGCGAGTTCATAATGACACTTCCTTTCCCTGGGCATCAGCTGCACAAGTGGTGATCCTTTGAGCCTCCTTCTCCGACCGCTAATCCAGGTCCCATTAAAAATGAAGAATAGAAAACATTTTGTGGAAATGGGCACTAAGGTAAGAGAAATATGATGCCCCCTGTAACTAATTCTTTGGCATGTTCAGAAGTCCAATTCTTTCTCTCAACCCATACGTGCGTATTCTTAGGTCTGAAAGGGGACGAAAATGGAAGAAACGATGGAAAGGAAATAAAGGAAATCATCTTGATAAAGGAAATTTTGGCGCAGTGCGAGTTGGTGGAGCCAACGAAGTCGGTACAAGCCACCTTGAGAAGACCAGTAAACTTTTGCAACCAAAATGGAAGACTCAAACCATTTTGCAGCTCCAGATAGCTATAGGTTTCACCAAAATGATACTCATTGATTAACATGAACTAGTTAAAGAAACCAGTGAAAGTGCAAAATGCCCCTCCCGAAGCGAACACGCCAAAACATTTTCTCATAATTCACATATAAGAAGGCGTAAAAAAATGTGCAAAGAGTGAGAAGTATGCGGGAGCGAAAGATTCAGAGATTGAAAGCTTTAGACGAATCTCGTCAATAAACACGTCTCAAATTGGAAGATTGAATTGACATGGAAAATCTCTGTCAAATTGAGGGAATTCCATTTAGTATAAAAATAAACTGAAAGCTCTTCGCAAGTCACATAGCATATTTTGCCCAAAATCATCCAGAGGAAACTTTTGACTCTAATAGTTCCTCGATACGCTGCGCTCTCGAATTCAGTCCAACCTGGAAGCATTCAGCGGCACGCAGCTGAAAGGTCGTACCTTTCCATGGACGAGGGCTGGTTTCCGAGCATTTGGTAGGGGGTATTAGAGGCAAAGCTATCGCAGACCCATGACACCATGAACTACTAAATTGTACCAACCACGAGGTAGAACTGCGAAAAAGATGGCTCAATGGATCACGTCTCGTGGCTTATCCCACTAAGACAAACAGCCCAACGGATTCCGTGCGACACTCCTCGAAAAGTTTTAATTGTTTACCCATGCCACCTTACCCGGTTCATTGGAAATTGGCTTCATTCCATTGATGTCGCTGAAACTGGGAGTTTCCGACGAAAAAAAGAACATTTCTTATCGGCAGTTCGAGATTACAAATCAAAGGAGCTCGCCGAAGCTCACAAAGTGGAACCGAGCCATCGGGTACACGTTTCGCGGGCGGCGTGTACTCCGGAGGTTACCACGCAAAAAACTCGCGCTTTCGGCGAATCGTGTACTCCCGAAAGTCCACGCGCCCTAAGTCGCCTACTTCTCTGTAGCTTTATTTTATGTTTCCCAGTAACGAGTTTGAAAATAAATAATAATAGCAATAGAGGAAATGTATATCCACGACATTAGAAGAGGCGTCAAAGTAATACTAAAAACACTCGTGTATTTTTCGGAACCAGGTGAGGCAGTAGTGGTTTTTACAAGAGGATAAGAACTTCTACAAGAATCAAAGTCTACATCCTCTATTGTGCGTGATACCTAACTGAACATCAAAAAGGGCAAGAAAACTAGTTCATTTACCGAAACTTAGATAAAACTTGTAGAAGGGAAAGATGTAAAAAGAATGGCGAAAAACGACTTCTGGTGAATTTTTAGACCGTTTATGCGTTCCGTTATGCGAACGAGATGACTGCCCAAGTGTCGCCCGCCGCGGACGCGTCGCTCGACAAACGGGAGTTTTTGACGAAACGGCGCCGCCGCGAACGTGTTAAGAGGATATCTGAGCTGCATCCACGCCGAGAATTTTCTCAGATTTTCTCGGTCTTCCGAGAGAGATTCTCCGAGAGCCGAGATTTTTCTCCGATTTTCTCGGATTTTCTACTTATCAGACTGTGCTTACGGTAGCGCTCTCATGTCAATCAAGTGGCGACTGCTAGAGCTCCTCGCGCAGCCACTTCACTCCGCAGTCACCATTGTTCAGTTTGGGGTGTCAAGGGGAACTTCCCGATGCGGCGCAACCCCATTTTTATTCTTTTCGACGAACCAAAAGTTCTATCGCGCTCATGCAGGGCCCGTGTTCCTCCAGTTCAGGGTGTCGCTCACCCATTTCAGCAACTGATGGAGAATATATTGGCAGCGCGCCAAGCTCAGCCTCCCTCGCGCCTCACACAGAGCGAACAAGTTTGCATGTCACACCGGTTAGCCGACAAGTGAAAGAAAATCAAGTAGGTGATGTAAGCAAGGGCCGGCGGTTAACATGCGAGCGGCGAACACATCGTTGTTAGGATATCACAGGGGGTCATATTTGGGCGACAGGAGAGGGGGGTCGTACTTGGGTTGAGGAAAATTTATTTTAAAGTTGATTTTTCTCGCTTCAAGGGTAGCGTTGGAAAGGGGGGGGGTCTACTTGCCTCATTGTTGGGAGTGGGTCGTACCCACGCCCTCCCCCTCCAAGAAAAACGAGCGGAGGGAGGTCGTAGAACTCGAATTATAATATCCCAATCAAAGACTGTGCCCTGTCGAGCCGTCAGTTTCCCCCGTCTCCCATCCCCAGACCCACCAGCCATCTACTCTTCGGGGACGAATTCGCCGGTGTACCGATCGGACAATCTGTTTTTTCCAGAAAAGGAGGCGCCTTAAACAGATATTTCACCAATCGCTGAGATTTCACCATGCTCAGACACCTGACTTCCTTTCAGAGCAGTTTAATGACGGATACATCACCTAAAGGGAAGTCGTCGAACCAGAGGAATTTTAGAGCTAACAGCACCACATCCAATGCATTTCGAAGGACTAATTTGTCGTGGAGCTGTTTAGAAGAAAATGTAGTCGTTGTGAGTAGCGAACTATCTCTTGCAATGAACACAATCTACAACCGTTAATTGGGAGGAGCTAATCCTACCGTTGTACCGTCCCTATTGGTAGATTTTCATTCTCCAGCGAGGTAAATACCACTGAAGGTCAGTGAGGAGCATTGTGCCCCGGTAAGGCGAGCATAAATTGGAAGTAAGGTGGCATAATATCAAAATCGTTAGCAATATAGTCTACAAACCATTTTTTTTAAACTCTCTTTCTTTTGTCGTTTCTTTCACCAGATAAGAAAAGACCAGAAAAGATCAGAAAAACTAGTGAATACAAAGAAAAACAATTTTGTTTCGCCTTTCAGTGCCGAATGGAGACATTGGGAGGTGAAAAAGCTTTTTTGTGCTCTTTGTACACTCGAAATCCCTGAGATGAGGTAGGCGTGGCTGCGTACTTCAACTAAACGTCGTGGTGGCTATGCTTTTGGAGAGATATTTTCATTTTGACCCAAATGTGGTCACGTCTCTGTCCAACAAAGAACAAGATGGCGGTTGTCTCAAATTGAAATATCCCACGAGTAACCAGTTCTGTGCCATGTTCGAATGCCACGCCTACCCCGTCTCAGGGATAAGGAGTATATGTAGGCATTCAATAGTAGACGCCAAAATTTCATTTAGAAATAGTATAATGAATCGAATCCGAAGAGTAACAAAAAAAAACTGAATCCAAATTGAACGGGACCAGCAAAGGCACTTGAATTTACATTGTAGGAGGTTCCATTTCCAGCTATTGGAGCCAATCTATTGCCCAGAGGTTCTGGGTCCGCCTTTCACGTGCCCTCATCTGACAGACATCAGGTTTTGTGCAATAAAGAGCCCTAATTGGAAAGGCCCTGATCAAGTGCAAAAGGAGAGATAGATAGCCTTATTGACTAGATAGATAGCCTTATTGACTAAGATGTAAGGTGCAAGACCATTTTAGTGAGCTTCTGGACAAAACATGAAAGATAAACGGGCACGTAGTGGCAATGAGCCGACAGCGTGCCGTGGAAGGGGTGCCACGGCGGAAATCCCCCGAGTCTAAGTAAGCAATGATTCGTTGCTTTGAAGAGCCACAACCACGACGGGCGACCCAAAGGGAGGGGAGGACATCATGTTTTCATTTGTTCCGAGAACATCTCACTTCCACAGATGATGAGTGAAAGCTTCTGTGAAATACCAAACTGATGTTTCAAAGTGGCGTATGCGGAATGCCAGGCTGTCCCTTGCAAACTTGTTGTCTTATATTTGGGCTCTCCAGCAATGGAAACGGCGCTATGGATGAGATCCCAGATTGCAGAGGAGTGTTTTTTCGCCGCAAAAATCGAAAGAGTGGAGCTCTTACCAGGTCGAAAATTGCGAGAACTTTACCTGGAAACAGAGCTGCCGATTTGCTTGGACGACAAGCGCCACGGTACAACTGGTAACCTGCTCTTTCGGTAAAATTGATAACCTGCTCTTTATTGAAGCCTGTGGGCTCAAAGAACGATTACCTCACACTACTGCTCATCGCGAGGGCTTAACTTAAGAGATCAAAAAACGCCGCGGGATGGAGGCGAGTGATACGATTACTTGCTCGCAGTAATTTCATAAGGAAGAAGACGAATCAGCTGGATAGAGATTAGCTGCTTTTTCTATAAAAGTAGTTACTGTAACAAGTTCCTTCCCTAATGAGCGCCTCGGCCCTCTTTTCTCGTTGTTTTGAAAGGTGGGCTTTTTGTGGTCGAGGAAAACTTCAAGATTTCATGGTTCTTCTTCGAATTTCAGTTTTGTAAAATAAATCCATAAAAAGTTTTTCAAGCTTGCTTTAGAAAATAATAAAAAAATTTCTATAAAATAAACAATTGCACAGCTGTCTATGGCTTACCATCGTTTTTTTTCCTAAAAGCAAGTGGATGATATTGTACTAAAAATCGACTAGTTAGGGTTCAGAGTAGTTACCGAGCCGTTTTTCGAGGTTTTCTTCGTCATCAGAGATAGCACCCTTCACTTTGCTTGACTGTGAGCAAGAAGTGTGATATTCTGTCTGCGCAAGGTCTGGAGAGTATGGTGTAAGCTCCAGCTTCCCTCACCCCATTGAATACCTCGAATGCCTTCCTGACAATCTTCGCGGCATCAGGCCGCGCTGTCGTGGAGCTTGATGGGTTGATCCGGCCTAAAAGGTCATTTCAGCTAAATAGCCTCGTTTACTGAACATAAGGCGGACTATTCAGGGAGCTTAGAACTGCCTCGCTTTCTTTCCATTTCATCATACACTAGAGCTTTCCAATCAATCTATAAGGTCTACCGGAATAGGCATGTCGTAAGGGCGGAAACTGCAATCATTAGACTTGCAAACCTATCTCCACCTATATTTCTGGGGAATTCGGTATTTTTCTGTTCGCTTTCTGTGCAAAGGGTCGAAAAGTGCGTTTTCTTCTGCACACATTTTTTTTTTCTGAGGGACAGCTTTTGGGGCAGAATGAGGCAGAATTCAGCTATGTAGGAAACAGTTCCGATACGGTTTTTCCAGCACACAAAGTGTTTCCAAAAGACACTTTAGCACTGGGAAGTGATAGTAGAGCTTTGCAGGGCAGTTTGGCGATGGGGGGGGGGGTGAGTTTGCCCTTCGATGTGTCGAATCGTCTAGATGGCTTTTCTTGAGTTGACACGTTTTACGCATGGATGGCTTATGAGCTTGCCCAGCTTCACAAGAGCTCGACAAAAGTTCCACCCAGTGAACTTGTACCGGAAGTAATGAAGAGGCAATGCAAATGCCCCTTCTGGTTGGCCCCACCTGCGCCGAGCGCTTTGAGCCTTTACCATTCTTTGAACACGGGCGTACAAGCAGGCGCCGTCAATAGCATATTGATGTATATTATGGTGCCTTTCGTTAAACCTTAGTAACCTTAGTAACGACAAATGTCGGTTGACTGAAACGAGGGATCTCCCAGGAGGAAAAACCGTCTGCTTTCCTATTTTCGCAAAGAGCTGAGTAATTTTTCTTCTACGATTCATGTGTAATGGGCATACCCCATCGTATTCGGGTGTCTCCATGGAGACTCCATTCTGTCTCTATGGGGTGAGTGACTGAAGTTAACACATGACAAAAGTAGTATACAGTAGCACGGTCTGGCGCATTAGGCACGGCGACGGAGGAGGGGGGGGGGCATTTTGCACTTTTGCTACTTCCCATCGACGTGTCGACCTATCTAGACAGCCTCTTCTCGAGTTGACAGGTTTTACATGATGGCTTGACGACCTTGCTCCTTAAGAGTTCACAGGTTTCGCCAGAGTGAGACTTGTAAACCGGAACTAAGGAAGCAATGATAGTACAAAATGCCCCTCCCCCGGTCGCCGAACTGCGCCCAGTAGCACATAAAATAGCGGCCTACGTGACGTGGCTAATCTCAAAAGAAACACCACCCAGGAAGGTTTCCCTAGAGAAGGTCGGCTCGTTTTTCGTCAAAATTTCATGACCACCCATGTGGCCCTGAAATCTCTTCATGTGGCCCCTTAGAGCTGCTTTATGAGGCTCTTCTTTCAATCACTCATTTGTATGAGCCGATAACTCAATGCGGCGGCTTGCCCGTTTGTCTTTCCGCTCCTATTAGAAATGACCCAATTATCCGGAAGGGAAGAGACATAGGAGTAAATGGTGGGCTCGTACGAGTTGTCTCCATGATCCTAACTGACTGCCAAGACTAATATTATGTATTACCAGCCAACAACAACCGATTCTTAAACTCACCTCAAACATGAGCAATTAAACTGTCATTGTAAATGCAAATGAAATACCGTAACCGAAAGGAGAGCCTTAATGGAAATGAAGAATGAGAACAGCAAACAGTGGGGGCCCTCTTATATGTCGAGGAAGAGGGCGGACCCTAATATGATAGATGAGAAGCATCGGCAGCGTTTACGGTAAAAGTTCAAGGTTCCGACCAGCCAACTGATTTGTCTGAGAATAGTCACAAGCGAGATAGGAGAGAGAGAGATTAGGATAAGTGTAGAAAATGTGTATGAAAAAGGAACAAAAAATCAAAAAAATTAGAGAGGGGTTTCTATATAGGGTTGGCACTAAAATACCCGCTGACCCTGACTACCTTCAGTGTAACAATTGTTTTTTAGCACGTGATCAAACAAATCTGTTCAGCATTCATGTTTTCTTGTGTTTCTTAGATTTTAATACATTTGTTCTTATTTCGTGTTAGTTAGCGTTTACTTAGGACAAACCTGGAAGAAGGGGATGGACATTTTCGGCACCTAAAGTTCTTTTTGTGCTAAAAATTAGGTCATTTCGCTGGTATCAATCTTCTGATGTGGAGACCGATTGAAGTAAATCATTTTTTTTGCTGAGCTTCAATGAGAGTCGACTTGATGTCGGCTTATCCTTTCCTATTTTATGGCCCTCTGTGGATCCATGCCAGTATTCCAATAAAAAAGCAAAAATGATGGTGATCTGTTCGGAGCAGAACTTGCTAAAGTCTCTGCTACAACAAATGATTCACCTTCTTGCCGTGCAGTACATGCAAAATACTAGATGTATGATTTTGGAACAAGTCAAGAAGCCCGCACATTCCTTGCAATACAGGGAGGGGCCAAAAAAACATCTAGGCCGAGTCACATATCAGCAAAGTTTTCGCAGCCCAGACAGAAGACGTGGATACGAGTACCAGGGCGGAAGATACCCAAGATGTTCCTCGATAAGCAGGAGCAGGCTCTCGCCCATCACCTTCATGTACACCAAAATATGAAGCCATCTCCAATGCAGCCGGGGAGAAGGCCTTTGGAATTCATGTCACCTCCAAACAGCTGCGAAACTTCTTGTATGGAGTCACCCATGGACAGCTACCTGGAGACCAGTACTCTCGATCTGGAAGACCTCCAACATCGAGCAGCTCCGACAACGTCGCTACAGGATATCACCTTCTTGAATGGAAAGAGCGATATTCCTTCGAGGGCCCCGGAATGAAAGTGAACGCTGACGGTTACATCGTACAGCTCGAGTAGAATATCCTGCCTTCATGTCGTCGCCTGTACCGTCTTGGAAACTTCGTACTGCTACAGTGATTGGGTGCCAGCACATAGAATCGAAGGGCGCTTGAGAAACTGAATAATGCAGAATATCCAGGTGTGTCATATGATCAGAACCCCTTCGATTACCGTGTCCGGGAGAGCTCAACAGGGTGGTCTACAGTGACGGAGAGATCAACGAACGCCCTCTCGCACTCAGGCGGATAAAGAGTGTCTTTTTTTTGCCCCTCCCCCCACCTTCCTCCTGTATATGGTTTTATTCATTCTCGACATTGAAATTTAATCTTTTGGATAGAATATGCCAGTAAAAACATTTCCTGAACAACAAAAGGACTTAATCAAGCAGACATGAATGTAATAAGAAAGTGGTTGTTGTACAAGAGAGTCAACATCCGGGTTATGAAGTTAAGCATCCAAAGTGTGGTATAAACTCCATCGAGCAAGTACAGGATACCTTGAGAAGCTAACCAGTGAAGGAAAGTTAACCGCGACGGAGGATATTCGTTTCGCATCTCAAGTAAATGAAGCGAACGCTCGTGCTGTCCACACTGGTTGAGGATGGTATAAATGGCATAAAGAACAAACTTTGGGAACTTTATATCCTTTACTCCACGACATGGCTCAATTCGGGCCAGGTTATGAACGAAGTGCCCCCTCTGAAGTAAATCTGGTTGAATGTTTGTTGCCGAGTGTGCTTCAACTTCAGGTACTAATATCACGCTTGACAAGACCGACCTGGCACGCGCTCCACCGATGATGATGCAAAGAGCGGCACTCAAAGACAGATCCCGCGATAGCATATTGTAGATAGTGGCGTTCAAGTACAAATCTGTAGATGCGAAATGGCCCTCTAGGGGAAGAAAAAAAGCTGAAAAACCCTAAGGATTCCGTGGCAGCCCCCTGTGCAAGTACTCGAGACCTGCACGTTTTATGCCAGCAAAGCAACAGCTACCGCTCTGACTCACTGAATGCTTCTTCGCATCATCCTCTGTTGACAGTGGAAAAATTGCGAGAAAAGAGGGGCAGAAGCTGAACTCGTGACAGAAAATAGCCTCTGAGTTTTGGTGGGCGGAACAACTGGAGACACTTCGAAGCTGCTATTTGTGAGAGTCACAGCGCCTTACTTTCATAGTGTGATGCCGCGGAAGTGGTACAGTCCTAAAGACTGAGGACAGGCTAGAGAGGACACCTACGAACCCGTTGAGCGGGACACTCATCAAAGTGGCGAGACTTGGTATCTGCTCTAACAAGGGAGGTCGTTCAGGGCGTGGTGAGCTTTTTCAAAATGGTCTTGTGCATATTGTAGGGGCACATACGAGGACCAGAAAACTGAGGTTCATTTTCGCTGCGCGCTTCTACGAATAAAAAAAACGTAAAAAATAGGTCGATGGTTCGGATCCCACCGAGGACAAAATTTTGCTTTTCTACAATTTTTCATTTTTTGGATCCATGTTTGTCTAAATAATTGGTCCTAACAAAAACATTCACGATAAACTGAACAATCCTACTTTTATGGAGCAAAACTGCTTTTTCGTTCGAATTCGTTAGTATGCACAGACTCAGCTTCGGCGCTATCGGTGCCAGATGGCAATGGAACCGAAAATGAATACTAGAATCGGATCCAGGACTGTCGATTAGCCCCTAGAATGCAAAGTTATTGAGCGCCGGACAACCCAATACGCAACGGCCGTCAACCCAGAAGGTCGCAAACAAACTTGTTTCTGATCTGAAAATTATAGTTTAGTGGTATCCAGGGTTGGCCCTGATCACGCCAACTCCAGCTGATCTAGAATATACTGTAGTTCGCTGCGGACGGTTGGGCGTGTCAGTGCGGCTGCGTTTGGCGCGGTGCCAAACTCGTTCTACACCAGTTGTTGAAGCGGGCAAGTGACAATACTGTATCATATCTTCGTATTACTCGTTTTCTACCACTTTTTGTCGCATGCGCTCTTCAACAAGAAGGCAGAGAACGGCTCTTGATAGGGTGACACACTCATACTGGCTGAACGTTTCCGCAGTGAACTAGAGTGTACTTCACGGTCTGTAGACGTCTCGCCCTGAGGAGATGTGATATTCGTGCTCAGGGAAAGTAAGCGGACAGATTACAGGTCGAATTTTCCTTGGGAAAAATTGTAGTCAAAACCCGGGATTTCAAACTGCGGCGCTGTTGGTAATAGAGCCAGAGGTCTATTGAGCCGAATTTCGCCCAAATGAATGCCATGTATTATACTTCATTTCCATTGTGTATGTGTCATTGGATCGTTTGATCATCAAATTGAAAAAATACGTTAGAATTGTAGGAATGATAATTTTTTTTGGAGTCGCCGAAGGATTTCAAGCTCTACTGTGAATTCTGGACAGGACACGGGATTCGGCTTGCTATGAAAAAAATTCGAGGCGGAGGTGTGTGTGTAGTGTCGAGCGTAACACTTGCCATCCGGGATGGGCTCCGACCCAAGCCAGCGAAACCTTCTCTTCATTGACGGCAAACTGGTATCAGATTCGTCTGAGAGGGTAAGAACACTGATCTGTACAGGGGCTGGCAGGCATTGTGAAAGCCACGTCTCATTCAATAAGCGGATACGAATCTCAGTAGACTTGCGAGCTCATCTCCAATAGCTGTATTCCAAAAAAATGATGAGTGACGAAGACTTCATCTCTATCCTTTACAATTTCGCTATATTTTCATTCCTAGCGGGCAACGTGCGAAACATTCTAGACATTATATTGGGTCGGCCCATAATTTTTCCTACTCGAAATTTCTCGCTAAAGACAGAAAGTTTGCTATACGGTCTCATACTGTTTTGCACAGGATTCCTTGCCCTATGCGATAGGTCTCTTATAGTCAGTTTTTCTGAAATTTTCTTGCTTTCGATATAAGTGCTGGAACTCGAGTGTCAGGTCGACGAAATTCAGCACTTTTGATAGGCCTCTTTTTTTACCTTCACTTTTTCAAAAGATAAAAGCGTACAGGCAGAGTTGTTAAGTGTATGGCCAAGAGGCAATGTCTCTTAGGAATGCTTACAACGGTTTCAGTGATTCGAAGATGTCCTCGCAAACAAGCATCGAACCTAATGCCCCATGAGTCCAATTGAAAGCTTACTGGATCACCCTTATTCACGGAAGATTCATGCCAAGGATGAGGAGTCGTTAGGGATTAGTGCTTCCTTATAACCTTGATGCATCACCCATAGTTAATGTGAGACCATAAAAAGTTAACGGTAGGTTCTGCAGGCAGTCGTTCCCCAAGAGGGCCCCCATGAGACACACTTGCAAGGTCCGGATTCTCACCTCTTGATCGCTTGAATCATCTCCAAGGTGTCAAAAGGAGCACCTTCCCTGGCTCATGGTCATGTATGTCACAAGGTCTTGAAGTTCTCATGTTGATTGAGAGATGAGATAAAGTGTAAATGTTTTTGTTAAGGTCTCATTTTTGTGTCAACCCGGCACTTCATTTCAATGAAATAAAATTTAATACAACTTTAGAAATAGAAGGAACGCAACTCTATCTTCAAAAGCTGAAAATTATCGAATAGCATCAAGCACATTAGAAAGAACCACATCTTTCAAATGAACATTTGGGAAAAAAAAACGCCATCACTTATGGGCTAACCCAACATTATCGAGACAGATGGGGAATTAATGCGATTGAGAAAACGAAAGGGAGCTTTCAGGAGTTTATAAGAGCTCCGCTCAATTCGGAGAGAAGTTAGGATGAGTTGGACGGCTGGAAC
>MU916089.1:1423-15118 GCA_036418165.1 Cooperia oncophora
GCTGACTCAACAAGCTTAGGGGAAGGGGTGAATTACGGTGGTCTGTGGCTATGTATGAGCTTCCTGGAATGCTTTGGTAATGGTGGTAGCGGGTATGTTACTGAGGTGTATAGGCAAACACCACTGGTAGAAACGTCCATAGGCAGACGGTGTACTGCATGTTACTGTTTAAAAGGCGCGTCCAAAAGTAAGTAAACCTGAGGCAATATACAGGGGGGGGGGCAAAAAAAGTCATTCCGGCCGAGTCACATATGAGCGAAGTTTTCGCAGCCCAGACAGAGGAAGTGGATATGAGTACCAGGGCGGAAGATACCCAAGATCTTCCTCTATAAGCAGGAGCCGGCTGCCGCCATTCACCTTCATGTACACCAAAATATGAAGTCATCTCCAGTCGCGGCCTGAGTGGAGAACGCCTTTGGAATTCACGTGGCCTCCAAACAGCTGCGGAACTTCTTGAATGGAATCACCCATGGATAGCTACCTGGAGACAGTACTCTTCTCTGATATCTGGCAAGCCCTCCAAACCATCGAGGCAGCTCCGCAAACGTCGCACGGTCCAGGACATCTTCACGCCCATTCACCAAAATAGCGGTGCGGAGTTGATGGTGTGGACCGGCCGTACCTGGAATGGGAAAAGACCGATATTTTCTTTGTAGACCCCGACTGAAGGTGAGCGCTAGGCGGTTACATCAAGTAGCTCGAGAAGGATATCCTCCCTACATGTGGTCGCCCGTACCTTCTTGGAAACTTTGTACTGCTACAGGATTGGGTGACAACACATTTAATCGAAGGGCGTTGGAAAAACTTTCGCCTACTTGGAATGGAAGTACCTGGAAAAGATGGAGTATTTAAGCGGGGGTCCTGAACTAAACCCCCTCAATTACTCGGTTCGGGCGGAGCTCAACAGGGTGGTCTACAGTGGCGGAGAAATCAACTCTCAACTCCGGTACCCACTCACTTTCGCGCGGCCGAATCTCTCGATGGCGCTCCTCCAGAAGGCTGTGGCGGAGTATCATTATAGTATTTAATGTGCTCTTTAATATGGTAAAATGTCCGATAAAAATTTAATAAAGTGTAACTTATAGCGCCTTGAAAGTCATGGAGGCAAAATGACTTTTTTTTGGCCCCCCTGTATGTTTCGGAAGGTGCCTATTCAAAAAGAGACTAAGGTGCATCTTGTCCGCGCCTCGGCGTTAGATACTGAAACAGCGTGACATGTTCTAACATGGTCTAATCTACGTTCTAACCACAGAATCGCACGACGTCTTGCTTAAAAAGCCGAATAAGACCCTACGAGAGCGACTCCTACGCTATCAGCCCTTGGGAAGGGGCAGCCCTTCACAGCATATCAATTCCTCTGAAAATAAGCTTGCATACATTTGAATACCGCTGCCTTGTCAAGACCCTTTGAGCCTTATTATAATCTGTCAACCACCCTGCAAACTTCTGCAGGACGAAACACGATTGTTTGGTAATCCCATGCAGACAGTTACAGTTAGACACGACATAGCAAAGCTCGTATGCGCGTCAGCTCATACGGGAGGGGGGAAGGCAAAAAAACACCTTCCTTCCACGACTTTCAAGGCGATGTGATATACACTTTCTTATTCTTATTCAACATTTTCACCATCAACAGCGGATTGCACGACATGGAGAAAGGATATTCTACTATTTAGGACCCCCCCCCCCCCCCCCCCCCCCCCCCCTCATCCGCATTCAAAGTAGGCCGATGGTTGTTTTTTTGAATAAAGCAAAGAGGAGAATAGATAGAAAAGTGATATTTTAGCTTTAGGATGAGTAAATCCCTCCTTCACCAATGACCCGCTCCCAGTGCCCCGAGGGCCTTTGGACCTCTGGTACCTTCGATTTTTCAAAGTGTGAGTAAATTGCTGTTGTTGCCAATTTCGGCAAATGACAAAACATTGTAGCGTCTGCCGTCGAAGAGTACTCTCTACTGAATAGAACAGTTGTAATCGCATGGCTTTATGACGGGCGAATGGGGCGATCGAACCCAGGTCTCAGTATTGTTTGTGTCCCAGCACTGATCTACAATACAGTTACTCGGGGTCTGGTACTATGACGAGCAACGGTGGCCTTCTTGTAGTTGTGTGGTAGTCATCCATGTTGGTCGATCTGAATGCCGAGGAACAGGCAATATGGCACCGACAGTGACGGATTTGTCCTCTGTATAGAGCCGCTTGAAAGCCACAGTGTGGGAATCCTTTGCTATGATGATCATCCACTTGCGCCCACGTAACTCTTCATGGTAGAACTCGGGCGGCTTTCTCAGTGCATTCATAGAAATGTGACGATGTGAGGTTTGGAACTCGAAGGTCGCAGGAGCACCCATATTTGCATCTACGGCCGGGGTGCCTTTTCACTTAGTTTGGTGAGTGACCTGGTGGTTCTCATGCCTGAGACATTACCTGCTGGAGGTATAGGAATCGGTACTGCCGGTCGTGCTCTATAAAAAAATTGTACCATGGCGCACCCTCAGTTGACGCATATCCTCCGTTTATCGGACATAACTCGGGCAGCAGTTGCAGCTGGGATGTCAGACTCGCGGGGAAGCTCGACAAGGGTCCATGCTCTGTGATCAGATATTCAGTGCCTGACTTCATCCACCCGTTTTTCTTGTGCAGGAGTGGGAAAAAAAATAAAATTATGGAGGCATTCATGACAACAAATTTTTTCCTTTCTTCTTTGTACGGGCTCCTGAACCATATCTTCCACCCTGTATTTCGAGAAGATCCTTACACACAACTATGGTCCGGCGCAGGTCAAATTTGAGCAGCGCACTCCTTTTATGACGTCTGATTTGAAAAACCGGCGCCGATTTTCACCACTCGGGCTTCTCTTCAATTTCTCGAGAACTTCCTAGGTTCGCAAATTTCACAGATACACAGCCTTAGGGTACTAGCTTCCAAATGGTGTAGTAGGTCCCGCTGCTCTACCAACCACAATCGCTTGTGCTATTTCTCCATTCTACTATCTGTGTCGCCACTTGTGAATGGATGACCTAATAGAGCTGTTCGCTGTCTTTCCACTCTAGGAACTCTCAGTCCATCCATCAATCTGCGCCTTGGCGACTGCAGAGAAGATGATATCCTGGATATAGCCGACGTCGTCGACGCTACTCGATTGTTTGGAAGTTTATGCCAAATCGACTGACGGTTCCAGGTAAGCTCGGTGGGCTGACTCGATACAACAATTTTTCGCAGGGGTCTGTTCCGAGAGGGTGGGGGTGAATATCCATAGGGACCTTTCCAGTCAGGCCGATTCGCTGTTTTGCCCCCCGCCGCGGACCAAGAGCACAGTTTCTTTGCAAGGCAAAGTTGGCACGGTGGTTCCTTCTCAGCCTAAAGATGGCTAGTAGGGTGAGGCGCTGTATAGTGGAGCAATATGCGAAAGAACGGATGAGTTGAAGACGGATCATTACGCGGAAAGAGCCTCGCGTTCTCACCAATGATTGAATTCAATCACTTTTGGAGCGAGTTTCCCGCGTAGGCAATTCTCACCAATCACCGCTACCGTAAGATTACGGCAGCATATTGTGTTGGCCCATATATGCATGCAGCATCACAGCCGCTTCATCCCTATCCCTTCGCTTCATAATTTGCTTAGCAATGAATGAATACGAGCGTCAGGAGCGGTCGTCCATTTGTGGGCGGGCGGGCGTGGCGGGCGTTTGGGACGCAAAGTTGTGGCTTGATAGGGCCCTTATAAAGGCACCTTCCTCGGGAAACCGCTATGCAGCGCCTGCCCAGGGTCGCGGAATTCTATCCTGCCAGGAGTATTG
This sequence comes from Cooperia oncophora, assembly GCA_036418165.1. Classification (NCBI taxonomy): domain Eukaryota; kingdom Metazoa; phylum Nematoda; class Chromadorea; order Rhabditida; family Trichostrongylidae; genus Cooperia; species Cooperia oncophora. The sequence goes on from MU916089.1 coordinate 5,223, forward strand.
ATCCTAGTGCTTGGGGGATTAACTGCCTTTAAATGTAATCATTTTTATTGCACTAGGAACATCAACCATTCTGGTCCTAAATAGCATCATGCCTGGTTGTCGATTACACCAACCTTTCCAGCATGGGGCCGATGTGGCACGACCACTACTGTGGGCAAGAAGTCTAGTCTTAAGGGAATTCTGAAGATCGCGCATTCCATTTGGCAGACTAGAGATCGTGGAAAATTTTGTCCAGCACAAGAAGAGGAGGAAGATTCAGGTTCCATCTCGCGGGTTCCTGACAGTTTTCAGCTTCTTCCCCCCTTTTTTCCGCCCCCCGCTTGTTCCCCGCTTCAGTGCTGTGTCAACTTGCACTTTTACCCTAATTTTCAGCCGGCGAACAAATTACGGGGCCCAGTTTCCATGAAAAAAAGTTAACAAATTTGTCCTTTGCCGGACTCTCCACAATAACAAATCTTTTGACCACTCACAGTGCATTGACTCCATCCAGCCATAACTTCTGGTTGCATTTTGGGGCGCAGTCGAATGTGCATGTCTCCACCAACGCTTGATAGATGAGTTGGGCCTGAATTATGCGAACAAAAGACACTCAGTATATATTTAATACGATGGGCATTCAAGCAGAGCACTCAACATAGCCAAGAAAAACGAAATGTTTCACTCATTATAAAGGGTCAGTTGAAATGAAGAGCATTGTAGTTGGTCCAGACACTTCGGTCCGTATCCTAAGATCATAATAGGCTCTTCGCACCTTCCAGCACTTTCTTCCTAATAGGAGAGTTATACTGGAAAGGGAACTTTTGTGGAGAGCGGTGGGAGGAAGAAGTAGTCCGCCATTTCATCGATCAAGATGCTGCGCACTGTCGATAGAATTCTCTTGGAGGATTCTTTTTCAATCGTTCATGGAGTTAGTCCCCTTCTGCCAACGGGCCGAGCCATTCTGTAATACTTTTAAACACTAGTAGGGGCAGTAAGAAGCGATTGGCGGTATTTTTGCCCGAGCCAAGGAGGAGGGATCTCGGGGTAGTGAACCTTTTTTGCAAAACGGCTTCGACCATCAATCCAACTTTTTGTGGCCTGGTAGGAGTTTACAGGGTTCACAAAAGTGCTCGCTCTCCCCGGGCCGAGTTACGCTCCTTTCAAACCGATGCTGTGAGGAACGCATTGATTGGGCTTATCTCTTTTGAAGAACACATATGACAGGATAAACAAAGCCACTGCGCCTTCTGCATTGATACGTCCCTCCGGTGCAGTTCGGCGACGGGGGAGCATTTTGCACTTTTGATACTTTCCCATTGACGGTGGACCCAACCAGATAGCCTCTTCTCGAGTTACCAGGTTTTACCATGACGGCTTGAACTCCTGTGGGCCGGTGAACTCCTGTGAGCTAGCTCCAGCTCTCAGGAGTTCACAGGTTTCACAAGAATCAGACTTGTGAAGCGAAACTATTAGGTTGTCGCATAAGTTCTTATACACGTGTTTGATCCTCTCCTATTCCTCCTCCCCTATCCATTCAGCATCACGGCCGCTATCCTATCTCCATGGATGTTGGTATTACGTCATCACGTGTGCGTGACGTGTACATTATACTCTTTCATTACACTAGCTATCACTCACCGAGCTTGCATTTGCAGTACACAATGTCGCACAATTTGCACTGTGACAAAACGTACCTGCGCCACTGTTTGGTTTTGCTCCACGATTTCGGCTGGAATGCAAAGGAAGCCCATACCAAGCTGGTGGATACATACGGTGAGGACGTCATCTCTTACATGACATGCAAGAATTGGTTCGCCAAATTCAAGAAAGGAGACTTTTCTCTCGAAGATGCTCCGGAAGTACGTTCCACCGTGGAGGAGGACCCGTACCTCACCACCAGAGAAATGGCGACCATGCTTAGCTATGATCATTCGACGGTTGCACGTGGACTAGAAAAGCTCGGCAAGGTAGCAAAGCTTGGTCGATGGGTCCCACATGAACTGTCCGCTTATGACCTCTCGAGGAGGGTGACCACCTGCACTTCTCTCCTCACTTTCCAAAAGAGGCTTCACTTTCTCAACTCGATGATCACTGGAGATGAGAAGTGGGTCCTCTACGATAACCCTGTGAGGAAGCGGCAGTGGGTCGACAAAGGAGAACAGCCAGAAGCCACCCCAAAGGCCGACCTTCACCCCAAAAAGGTTCTCCTGTCCTGTTGGTGGTCCAGAAGAGGCATGAGTACTGGGAGCTGCTGGAGAAGGGACAGACGATTGACGCTTCCACATACGTGACCCAGCTGCGGAAATTGAAAGATCACGTCGACCGTACTCGTGGAAGGAATGCGGAAATCTACTTCCACCATGACAACGCCCGACCTCACACTGCAAAGGCGACCCAGGCCGAGCTGGAGAAGTACGGATGGCTGATGGTCGCCCACCCTCCCTACAGCCCTGACCTCGCTCCTTCTGACTACTGGCTGTTCAGCCACCTGCAGCGCTATCTGGACGGAAAAAATAGTTCGAAACAAGGATCAGGTCAGAAAGGCACTCGACGAATTCTTCAAGTTCCAGCCCCCGTCGTTCTGGAAGGAAGGAATCAACAAGCTGCCTGAGCGCGTAGTGGATGGTGATGATGCATACCTCTAAGCTTCAGGTTGGTTCGCTATTGAGATATTGAAGAAAAAATTCGTGTATAAGAACTTATGCGACAACCTAATAGTGAACGAAAATGCAGAATGCTCCCCCCCCCCTCCTTCGCCAAACTGCCTCGTCCCTCTTGATACAGCAACGAGGTGTGCGCCAAACAAGACACGGAATTGCCTTCACGATCAGTGTGACCGTGCTCTTAAATTCAGCTGGCACGATAAATCCCCCAAAACGAGTAGGATTAATACTTCTGGCAGTACGGAATTCCGCGACCCTGCATATTGCCTTTTTCAAGGAAGGTGCCCTTATAAGGGCCCTATCAAGCCACAACTCCACCCAAACGCCCGCCACGCCCGCCCGCCCACAAATGGACGACCGTTCCTGACGCTCGTATTCATTCATTTGCTAAGCAAATTATGAAGCGAAGGGATTGGTATGAAGCGGCCGTGATGCTGCATGGATATATGGGTACACATATGCAGCCGTACCTTCGGTAGCGGTTATTTCCAAGATGCCTACGCAAATCTCGTCCAAAATTGACTGAATATATTGAGAACGGAGGCTCTTTCTTCGCAGGATTCTGTTCATTTCACACCTTCTTTCGCCATTTCCCCACTATATAACGCCCTACTAGCATTTTAGGCCCACCAAATCATCGTGCCAACTGCCTTTAAGGGAACGGTGCGCGATGGCTTATGAAAGTGCAGAAGACTGTTGTGGGAGGGTAGTGCGGTCCGCAATGGATATCCTTGTGGCAGTTTTCCGGCCAAAAGCTGCAAGATGTACCAGTTATGGTGCAAAATTGCTCCAGTGGTACAACTCGTTTCACAGTGACTCCGCTTCCAGACAACACAACTACTCCGCCTCCAGACTCCGCCTTCAAGCAACGCCTTCAAGCCAAAAGCGATGCTGACAAGTGGCATGTAATGGGATGCTAAATTTTCTATGTTGAGGACATGTGGTTCATTACAAGGAGTCAAGTGAAGTCGCCTCAACAAGTGGTTTTTTGGCATTCCACCCATGCAATTATTTTAGGGTAAGAGGCTCGCACAGAAAGTGGTTCCGACGTTTTCTTTGGGCATTCTCTCCTCAAGGACGAGTTAGTCGGCAACTCCCCTTCCACATGCAGCCCCAACACATATGCTCCTTATCGCGTGCCTTTAAGATACCCAGGGTGGTGCTAAGACGACTAAGGAGGGGGTTTCATTAAATCTGATGCGGTTTCTATTACAAGGCCTACACATCGTGAGATGTGTGAATTGGCAATATTAGTGCGACTCCCCTTCCCTATTCTACCTATCATCTTCCCAACTTTTCCCACTTTCCTAACACTTCTTCCCAATTTTTTAGCTAATTTTCCAGTTTTTCTCAGAAACTCGCAATCAGCAGGAAGAGAAACAAGGTCAGCAGCCAGCTACTGATTTCAGCTACCAAACCAATAATTTTGTTGTATTTCTCTGATATTGGCCTAGCAGAGTGTATAACGATCATGGAACTGGAAAACCGAGAACAACTAAGACAGGTTCACTCGTGGCTCGCAACAATTCTCTCAAAGGAAAGGTACGGCCCCCCTCCTAGTGTCTAAGCTAAACCACCAAAGGGATTCTCCCAATGAAGCTGTACCCTCCTTGGACAGCAGAACACTCACGCTCAAACTGCAAGGTTTGTTGGGCGCTGAGGAGAGAGTTTCTGCCATTTATCTACGTGAGCATCCAAGTATTTCTTTCAAAGAAGCGTCCCTTCTTCGGATGACCAAGTGACCTACCTGCTCGTGGAATCCACCGAAATTGATCTTGTAACGGACCTCGCGTAATGATGGTCGAGAAATTCCCAGAATCGAATGGTGAACTACGCACCTAGAAGTACTCTGGTGTTGATAATTTGTCCACGACAGTCGATTGCGGTCTTGTTCGTTACGGAAGCTGAGGCATGTCAGGAGTGCTGGGTTTGGCGCGGAGCCAGCTCGTTTTCCACCAATGCAAGAAAGCGACAGTAGTGCATGGAAAATGGGCTGGTGCTGCGCCAAACCCACCCCCTGAAAAGCCCCTGCATCCACAGCAAACACGACCGTACATACAGTTCCCTGAACTGTCATGTGGGATAATTTTCCAATAACTTTTTCTGTTAACTCACCCATCGTCGTTAATAAGCCTGTGATACTATCCTGCGGTGTTGTATCTGTCTTGGCCCCAATCAAATTCGAGACAGAAATCTGGTTTGGAGCACCCTAAATTCAACAGGTCCGTTTGTTTTCGGGTGCTTCCACTTCAAACAAGTAAGACTTGATAGCTCGATTCAGTCATCTTATACGTACACCACCAAAAAAAACTTGTAGCAAACTTTAGGCTGCGTTTATACTTTGCGGCAGCGTAGCGTAGCGCTTCCAGCGTACGCCAGCGGCAGTGCTGGAGAGGATGCATATCGATCTAGCGTTCCCAGCGTCACCAGCGTCACGCTAGCGTACGCCAGCGTTTCTCCAGCGTTTCACCAGCGTTTTGCTAGCGTTTGCAGCGGCAGGGGAGTAGAGACTATGGGAGAGCTGGAGGGTACAAAACACATCGATTGCGCGTCTCTCACTCGCCCTTAGTCTCTACAATGCACATCGCTTCTGCGTCTCCGACGGCCACATAGTCTCTACTATACACGTCGATTCCGCGTCTCTGACGGTCACCCCTCGCCCTTAGTCTCTACTATACACATCGATTCCGCGTCTCTGCCGGCCACATAGTCTCTACAATACACGTCGATTCCGCGTCTCTCACGGCCACATAGTCTCTACTCCCTGCCGCTGCAAGCGCTAGCAAAACGCTGGTGCCGCTGGAGAAACGCTCGAGAAACGCTGGTGAAGCTAGATCGATAGCTATGCTTCCCGTGCCCTCGCTACGCCAGCGTGCGCTAGCGGCACGCTAGCGCACGCTGGCGTGCCGCTAGCGTACGCCGGCGGGCCGCTAGCGTACGCTGGTGACGCTGGTGAAGCTAGATCGATATCTATCCTTTCCCCGGCACTGCCGCTGGCGTACGCTGGAAGCGCTACGCTACGCTGCCGCAAAGTATAAACGCAGCCTTACCGCACCCCTAATCCCTCTGGCTCCCCTGCAAATGGAAATCGCACGTTAATGGGGTCAAACTACCCGTAGGGTGAGTTTACATAATGTGATTATTTGAGGTATTTTCGCGCCAGTGCCAGGCTGTTTCGTCTCAAACGGTGGCGATATCGCGTTCAGGGGGTACTGAACACTAGTTTTCGGACAATTCGAAGCTCGTGTCTGAACTCCAAACACAGGTGCCCATAATGGGCAAATAAGGCCGAAAAATTCTGTGAAGCACCCAAAACTGCGGCATGTTTCAAGTACTCCTGCTGCTGTACATAAGATATCTTACGGTAGATGCAGCCCGTAATCCGGGTATGAGAGGAGGTGGCGTGTTAGTTGTGAGTGTAGCAATCGCTGCGGCAGGGGCACAGTTTCAGTCAGCAGGACCAAGGGCCGCGTGAGTACACCGGCGGGTGCTGACGCCGTATACAATGGGAAGTCGATTATTCCTTACACAGCGCTCCCAGAGCACGTCCTGTCGTTGAGGAGGATCCAAAATGAGACTGACCTCAAACGTTCTTGTTTTTATATTTAGTACTTCTGCCAAACGAGGTTTTTAGATGACACCTTTATTGGCCTAACGTTTCGACCTTCTCGTCTTCTTCAGAGGCCTGAAAATGGCTCGAAGCTTTTAATTTGTTACCTACCCGACCAAACGCCCTCCCCACTCTAGCGTTTCCGACCTTGTTTCCCAAACGCTTCCCAAAAACTCGGTAATGAGTCCTAACAACTCACCGAAGGTATCACCGTGCGGAGCTCAGCTCACGCAGTGGGTTAGTTGAACCAGTAAGGACGAATGAGACTCACTTGTGTCTCACTGTGTCGCAAAAGTCAAAATTGTTATAGCGCACGTAGTCCTTACTGTAGCTCGCACTCTGATACAAACGGCAGGAATTCATTTGTAATAGCCAGACACTCATTTCGGTTGTTCATTCTTGGTTTTCTCGCGAAAATCCAGAATGACTCCAGAACTTTCCTGGCTGAAGTTTCCGTCTCGTACGCCAGTATAACACATTTAACATCGAAGTCGTTCCCGTTATGCTGCTCCACCTTATGCTTGCCAAGGGGAGTGGTCATGATATCACGCCTTTTCCCAGCTAGGTGTTCTCCAATGCGTGTAGCCAATACCCTTCCTGTTTCTCCGATATACGTGCTGTTACACGCCCTACATTCAAGCTGATAAATTACTCCAGCTTTCCCGCAATCTCCTAACTTCCCATATGGGCAGATAACGCAGTCTGGTGTCAAGCACTGTCTGTCGTACAGTCTGTTGCGCACAAGTTGGCGCCTGATGTTGTCGTTGGGGATATTTACCAAGACAACATCGTCGTGTAATTGTGCCCTAACAATACTGCGACGTATTTCAGTGCTGATGCCATCGGAAATAAAAGGAAGGCATAAGGGTAGTTTTCCCTGGCGTGATACATGTCGTAGGCTAGCACTCCGATGTCACTGCCGCTGACGAAAAATCCCCTCTCACCTGACCAACACGCAGCAATTCCTTCAGCAACTACGCAATTCGAATTTCGGAACCGATTGTGTAGTGGAGTCATTTGATGTCACTGCACTTTATACGAACGTCCAAAACGAACAGGCGCTACAGGCCTTATCCGAAATGTTGGATAGGTATGTGGCTGCCATTGACACCTTTGGACTTAATAAAGTGCACATCATGACTCTGGTTGAAGAATGCTTGCGTTGCAATATCTTCAAATGGTCAGGACAGTACTACTCTCAAGTAAGGGGTTTGGCGATGGGTCAGCGACTAGCACCAGTACTTGCTGTCTGCTTCATGAAGCAGAATTGAAGAGCCAGTACTGAGTCGCTCTCCTTTGATGTACTGCAGGTATATCGACGACTGCTTCATTGTAACATCAACACAATCCGAAATGGATGAGTGTTTCCGATTACTCAATGAGCAGTCGCAGTACATTAAGCTCACACGAGAAGTACCAAAACACGGTTGGCTACCATATCTGAATACGCAGGTGAAGCTGTCCAACGGCATTGCTAACGTGAAATGGTACCGCAAACCTAGCTGTAAAAATATCCTGATTCACGCAACGTCTTCACATCCTGCTGCAGTGAAACGTGCAGTCATTAGGAACATGATCACAACAGCAACCACGATGTGTACAGGCGATGAGGAACGACTAGAGTCAAGAGCTCTAGCTTCAAAAATTGCTAGAGAGAATGGTTATGCGGTACCAGACCATCGCAGGACATCGAGTGCTAGCCTACGACATGTATCACGCCAGGGAAAACTACCCTTATGCCTTCCTTTTATTTCCGATGGCATCAGCACTGAAATACGTCGCAGTATTGTTAGGGCACAATTACACGACGATGTTGTCTTGGTAAATATCCCCAACGACAACATCAGGCGCCAACTTGTGCGCAACAGACTGTACGACAGACAGTGCTTGACACCAGACTGCGTTATCTGCCCATATGGGAAGTTAGGAGATTGCGGGAAAGCTGGAGTAATTTATCAGCTTGAATGTAGGGCGTGTAACAGCACGTATATCGGAGAAACAGGAAGGGTATTGGCTACACGCATTGGAGAACACCTAGCTGGGAAAAGGCGTGATATCATGACCACTCCCCTTGGCAAGCATAAGGTGGAGCAGCATAACGGGAACGACTTCGATGTTAAATGTGTTATACTGGCGTACGAGACGGAAACTTCAGCCAGGAAAGTTCTGGAGTCATTCTGGATTTTCGCGAGAAAACCAAGAATGAACAAACCGAAATGAGTGTCTGGCTATTACAAATGAATCCTGCCGTTTGTATCAGAGTGCGGAGCTACAGTAAGGACTACGTGCGCTATAACAATTTTGACTTTTGCGACACAGTGAGACACAAGTGAGTCTCATTCGTCCTTACTGGTTCAACTAACCCACTGCGTGAGCTGAGCTCCGCACGGTGATACCTTCGGTGAGTTGTTAGGACTCATTACCGAGTTTTTGGGAAGCGTTTGGGAAACAAGGTCGGAAACGCTAGAGTGGGGAGGGCGTTTGGTCGGGTAGGTAACAAATTAAAAGCTTCGAGCCATTTTCAGGCCTCTGAAGAAGACGAGAAGGTCGAAACGTAAGGCCAATAAAGGTGTCATCTAAAAACCTCGTTTGGCAGAAGTAACTAAATATTCGACATCATGCCGAGGTTTCAAGAAGGGACAACATGGAGATTGTTCTTGTTTTTGTACGACCCCTTTCCCACTACCCATCTTATCCACCATGTCACTGATTTCTGCCTTCCTTCTTCCCTTCTCGCTTCTTCATGATTTCCTACCATCCTTCTCCAGAGATGAAAAGTCGCCGCTGAGCAGGAGGGGGGAGGCGCACGTCAAGCAGGAAAACGAGAAAAACCGAAAATATTCTACGGCCGAAAATATTGCCCTATATGCAGGGGGACAAAAAAGTAACTTTCCTTAATTGACTTTCGAGGCGCCCTGTAAGTTACCACTTTTATTAAATTGATCGCGACATTTACTGGCAGACCATATCAAAGAGCATATTAAATACTATCATGACACTCCGCCACAGCCTTCTGGACGAGCGCCATCGAGAGATTCTGGCAACCGCGATGTGGCGCCTGACATCCAGTGAGATCAGCGATTTCTCCGCCCACCGTAGGGTCCGCCCTACTAAACTTCCCCGAAGCGGCGCGGTAATTGAGGGGATTTCAAGTCAGGTGACCTACTTGGATATTCCACCTTCTTTAGGTATTCAGCCCCCTTCCGTTCCAAGTCGGCGAGAGTTTTCCAAGAAGGTACGGGCGAGGGAGCATATTCTTCACGAGTTGCTCGATGTAATCGCCAGCGCTCACCTTCAGTCCGGGGATCGAGAGCACTGGTCTCTAGGTAGCTATTCATGGGTGACTCCATAATAGAAGTTCCGCAGCTGTTTGGAGGTGACATGAATTCCAAAGGTCTTCTCTAGTCAGGCTGCGACTGAGATGACCTCATTTTTTTTTGGTGTACATGAAGGTGATGGGCGAGAGCCAGCTCCTGCTTATCGAGGAACATCTTGGGTATCTTCCGCCCTGGTACTCGTATCCACGTCCTCTGTCTGGGCTGCGAAAACTTTGCTGATATGTGACTCGGTCGAAGTGACTTTTTTTTGCCCCCCCCCCCTGTATATCAACCAGAAGTTGTGTGTGTGTGTGTGTGTGTGTCTGT
>MU916090.1:3198-15115 GCA_036418165.1 Cooperia oncophora
AGCCTAAAGTTACTATCCTCCTATTTGGCTTGTTTTTCAACTCTTTCATTGATCATGCATTTGTCATGCATATTAGTGATTTCTTCACCTGCTACTCAGTGACTGTGACCTAATCGGACGGGATGGGCCATAGACATTGAACTGCTTTTTGGACACCTGTCTAATATAACTATCGTGTAACCAATTTGTGTGGCCTTTATCTCAGTTGTGATAGTAACCACAATCCATATTTGGCTGCTATCGCGATGGAGATAAACTAACTTATTTTATAAGAAAAGTTAAACAAAGGGTTACAAAAAAATTTATGTATTTCTTGTTTCAGGAGATTGTCTAATGCCACAGTGCACGATTCGATAAGTCATTTAATACAACTAGTCCACTAACTAACTGATTCACTGTCGCTTATGCACAGGAGTTTGCTGGACAATGTCTTAGATAATCCTGGTAGGTTCAACCAAGATATTGCAGCAAACGTTGGATTCTTTCATTTATGGGTTAGCCCACTAAGTAGGTACTACTTACATACACTAAACATATAATTAGGTTGTCCGGAAAGCTCTGTCCAGCGTTTGTGCACCTATCTTTTGCCACACTCCGCTGTATTAAAACTCATTTCTGGCCTTGCCTCTCAGTTAGCATCCTGTATGAGAATTTCTGTGTGCTATCTGCATGGTTAAATTGCTTGCGTTCACCCATTGCTTTGATAAACCCCTTTTTTTCAAGATTTTTTCAAGCATGTGAAAAGAGCACTTCGGACGATTTTTTTCGACTATAAATTGGGGCAATCCGCAATCGAAACAGCTCAACAAATTAACCAGGTGTGGGGGCCCAATAGTGCTAGAGAAAGCACTGTGCGGCAATGGTTCAACAAATTTCGTTCTGGAGATTTCAGCCTTGAAGATGAACCTCATAGCGGTCGACCTAAAGCAATATCTGACGAGGATTTTAGGGGATTTTGGAGGCTGACCCATCCCAAACAGTTCGAGGGATAGCAGAAGAGCTAGGCCTTGCCAAATCCACTGTTGCAGATGGTCTGGAACGCATTGGGCAAGGCGGCGGAAATAAAAAACACTCTGAAAAATTGTGGTAGCCCTACAATCGGGAGTGACCGGTGAGCGACGGCACGTCTAGAGCGTTCCTTCAGCATTGCCTTTTGCGCAGCGAACGGACCTTTTTTTGATGTCCGAAAATTTCACGTGTGATGAAAAGACAAGCATCCATGTATGGATAACTAGGAGACGTATCGGACAGTGGCTGGATGCCGGGCGACCCCTCAGGGCAATTTACAACAGCCGGAATTCTACCGACCAAAAGGTCATGGTCACAGTGTGGTGGTCATCGGCTGGTGTGATCCACTATAACTTTTTGTCACCAGGCCAAACCATCACAGCAGAACCCTACTGTGAAGAAATCGACGAATTGTACCGAAATTTTGTCAGATGCAGCCAACACTTATCAAAAGAAAGGGTCCGATTCTTTCATGACAACGCCCGCCCACACGTTTCACAAATCACTATCCATAAATTGAACGAATTGGGGTTGAAGTTCTACCTCAACCGCCATATTCTTCAGACCTTTCGCCAACCGACTATCACCTTTTCTAACATTTTCAGAACTTCCCTTGCTGGAAAATACTTCATCAATCAGGACCAGGCAAAAAAGCCTTAGTGGATTTCGTAAGCTCTCGACCACCCAGTTTTTTACTTTGATGGGATTTCTCAACTGCTGTCACATTGGCAAAAGTGTGCTGATTCGAATGGTGCCTATTTCGATTAAATCCGATGAGTATTAAAAAGTTACGATCGTTTAAAGTGAAACACCCAAAACGCTGAGAACTTTCCGGACAACCTAATAATTACTCTAAGTAAGTGACTTGATAACATATGAGTTATCGCACTGAAGAAAGGAAAAAGTGAATACATGAAATATGAGGTAATGACGCTAACACTAGGAATTTGAGAACTCAGGATATAGGTTAGACCAATCGGGTTCTCTTTTATAAGATCTACTTCGTGGCAGGACCAGGTAATTTGATAATCTAGATTGAAAGGATGGATTTTCGAAAAAAATTTTTCTAACACACAACACTGTACATATCTTTACCGCATGTTCATCTTCAAAAAGATATTTACAAGTAAGGTGATGATATATTTACGTAAAATCATCTTTTCAACTAGTAGTAGTTCCTTATAATTTAGGGTCTAAATACAAGTGTACATTAATACTTGTTTCTGGTATCCACATAAACACAGAGTGTATACATAGTATTTATATGAACCTTAACAATTTTAATTTAGCTATACTGTTCTACTTTTGAATCTCTTATCCCTTCTAGCCCCTTTTTTTTTCTTCTTTTCCCTTCTTTTCTTTTCTTTTCTTTTTTGTACATTTGTGTCCCATATGTTACACACATAACTTTACACACAAGAGGGCCATACCTCTTCATCACTTTAAAAATAGGGGCTAGCGCTGACGGGGTTAAGCAAGTCAAAAATGGCAAGAGGAGTCATTTTTTGGCGCCCCGCTAGTTTTTTATCAGGGAGAGCCACCCCCTGGCAGCAGCCCTGCCGAACCTTCGGGAAGACTCCTCTCTGCGTATGGGTTGGACCACTCATGCGCTTAGATATTAGGTCAAAAAACAATCAAAACAGCGCTACAAACTATTTCACCAAGGACAGGTTTCAAAAGGTAAGGGAAGGGGCTAATTATAAACTCAACCAATTTGGTAACGAAAATGATGGATACAAATGTAATAAGAATTGTAATAAGAAAAAAAAGAAGAAAAAGGAAATGTAATAAGAAAAATTCCATAACATAGATGTTGTTTTTATCAGTCATGTATATATATGACTCCTAAAAACAACATCTATTGTATGGAATTTTCAAATCATCTTGTTGACTTCTCCTTCTCACCAAATATTAGGTTGTCCGGAAAGGAATGCGCGTTGAATTTTTTGAACTTGTCCATTTTTTCTCTCCTACTATAGAAGATTTTTGGAGACAGTTTTGTCTATTAGAAAGATTTTTGGCTTGCTTACTTTCTATATATTATTGTCCATAGGTCTTAACTTTAGCTGTTTTTTGGGAAAAAAGTTGGGAAAGATGCGGGCATGCCGCACCAGCTCTGAGCGACGCAACAAGCGCAACACGAGTGGAATGGCGAATCTGTCGTTCCGCCTCAAGAACAGCGGTTTTTTCATTCTCCTTAGATTGTGCATTTATTGTACACTATATCTTTTATGCGTCATGAAGATTCTTGAGCCTAAAGTTACTATCCTCCTATTTGGCTTGTTTTCAACTCTTTCATTGATCATGCATTTGTCATGCATATTAGTGATTTCTTCACCTGCTACTCAGTGACTGTGACCTAATCGGACGGGATGGGCCATAGACATTTAACTGCTTTTTGGACACCTGTCTAATATAACTATCGTGTAACCAATTTGTGTGGCCTTTATCTCAGTTGTGATAGTAACCACAATCCATATTTGGCTGCTATCACGATGGAGATAAACTAACTTATTTTATAAGAAAAGTTAAACAAAAGGGTTACAAAAAAATTTATGTATTTCTTGTTTTAGGAAATTGTCTAATGCCACAGTGCACGATTCGATAAGTCATTTAATACAACTAGTCCACTAACTAACTGATTCACTGTCGCTTATGCACAGGAGTTTGCTGGACAATGTCTTAGATAATCCTGGTAGGTTCAACCAAGATATTGCAGCAAACGTTGGATTCTTTCATTTATGGGTTAGCCCACTAAGTAGGTACTACTTACATACACTAAACATATAATTACTCTGAGTAAGTGACTTGATAACATATGAGTTATCGCACTGAAGAAAGGAAAAAGTGAATACATGAAATATGAGATAATGACGCTAACACTAGGAATTTGAGAACTCAGGATATAGGTTAGACCAATCGGGTTCTCTTTTATAAGATCTACTTCGTGGCAGGACCAGGTAATTTGATAATCTAGATTGAAAGGATGGATTTTTGAAAAAAACTTTTTTAACACACAACACTGTATTATATCTTTACCCTGCCTCTCATCTTCAAAAAATATTTACAAGTAAGTGAACTGCATATATTTACATAAAATCATCTCTTCAACTAGTAGTAATTCCTTATAATTTAGTGTCTAAATACAAGTGTACATTAATACTTGTTTCTGGTATCCACATAAACACAGAGTGTATACATAGTATATGAACCTTAACAAACTTAATTTAGCTATTACTGTTCTACTTTTGAATCCCTTATCCCTTCTAGCCCCTTAGTTTTTTCTTCTTTTCCCTTCTTTCTTTTCTTTTCTTTCTTTTTTGTACATTTGTGTCCCATATGTTACACACATAACTTTACACACAAGAGGGCCATACCTCTTCATCACTTTAAAAATAGGGGCTAGCGCTGACGGGGTTAAGCAAGTCAAAAATGGCAAGAGGAGTCATTTTTTGGCGCCCCGCTAGTTTTTCTGCAGGGAGAGCCACCCCCTGGGCAGCAGCCCTGCCGAACCTTCGGGAAGACTCCTCTCTGCGTATGGGTTGGACCACTCATGCGCTTAGATATTAGGTCAAAAAACAATCAAAAAAGCGCTACAAACTATTTCACCAAGGACAGGTTTCAAAAGGTAAGGGAAGGGGCTAATTATAAACTCAACCAATTTGGTAACGAAAATGAGGGATACAAATGTAATAAGAATTGTAGAACATGTATTGTTACAAATACATGTAACTACGTTATATCACACATTACTAACTTACATATTAATACTTATAAAGATAAACAGACAGATTGTAATACCAAAAATGTAATATATTGTTTAACTTGTAATGGATGTGGAATACAATATGTTGGGATGACTGTGAGGAAACTTAAAGAAAGAATAGGTGAGCATCTAACCAACATAGCCTCCCATAGAATACAAACCCCGCTATACAATCATTTTTATAAGTGCAAACAAGGTATCAAAGTTACTGTTCTTGACTCAATGGAATCTAATGATAAAGCCACACTACTTGATAAAGAACTTTTCTGGATACGACTTTTAACCAATTGGATTGAATGATAACATTAAGGGATTATGGAAATATCACAAATATAAGCAATCCCGTTTTTATAAAAGCACTCCCCCCTTTTTTCACTTAAAATTACGAAAACAGAGAACAAATAGAGGGAATAAAAAGAGAAAGAAAAACAAAAAAAAACATACAAAGACGCTTTAGAAGAAATAACTAACAGTAATGGAACGTATAACCCTGTACGATACCACAGACTGATTAAAGGTTCACCTAAACGGCAAATTAACAAAATAATAAAATTGTCTCTAACAGCGGATTTTCTGAAAACATTAAATAGGAATAGATTTCTCATTTTTTGTTTTCTGGCGCATTTTCACTTCTATTTTGGTGAGAAGGAGAAGCTCAACAAGAATGTTGAAAAATTCCATAACATAGATGTTTGTTTTCAGGAGTCATATATATACATGACTGATAAAAACAACATCTATGTTATGGAATTTTTCTTATTACATTTCCTTTTTCTTCTTTTTTTTCTTATTACAATTCTTATTACATTTGTATCCATCATTTTCGTTACCAAATTGGTTGAGTTTATAATTAGCCCCTTCCCTTACCTTTTGAAACCTGTCCTTGGTGAAATAGTTTGTAGCGCTGTTTTTTTATTGTTTTTTGACCTAATATCTAAGCGCATGAGTGGTCCAACCCATACGCAGAGAGGAGTCTTCCCGAAGGTTCGGCAGGGCTGCTGCCCAGGGGGTGGCTCTCCCTGATAAAAACTAGCGGGGCGCCAAAAAATGACTCCTCTTGCCATTTTTGACTTGCTTAACCCCGTCAGCGCTAGCCCCTATTTTTAAAGTGATGAAGAGGTATGGCCTCTCTGTGTGTAAAGTTATGTGTGTGTAACATATGGGACACAAATGTACAAAAAAGAAATGAAAAGAAAAGAAAGAAGGGAAAAGAAGAAAAAACTAAGGGGCTAGAAGGGATAAGGGATTCAAAAGTAGAACAGTATAGCTAAATTAAAATTGTTAAGGTTCATATAAATACTATGTATACACTCTGTGTTCATGTGGATACCAGAAACAAGTATTAATGTACACTTGTATTTAGACACTAAATTATAAGGAATTACTAGTAGTTGAAAGATGATTTTACGTAAATATATGCAGTTCGCTTACTTGTAATACTTTTTGAAATGAGGAGGCAAGGTAAAGATATGATACAGTGTTGTGTGTTAGAAAAAGTTTTTTCAAAAATCCATCCTTTCAATCTAGATTATCAAATTACCTGGTCCTGCCACGAAGTAGATCTTATAAAAGAGAACCCGATTGGTCTAACCTATATCCTGAGTTCTCAAATTCCTAGTGTTAGCGTCATTATCTCATATTTCATGTATTCACTTTTTCCTTTCTTCAGTGCGATAACTCATATGTTATCAAGTCACTTACTCAGAGTAATTATATGTTTAGTGTATGTAAGTAGTACCTACTTAGTGGGCTAACCCATAAATGAAAGAATCCAACGTTTGCTGCAATATCTTGGTTGAACCTACCAGGATTATCTAAGACATTGTCCAGCAAACTCCTGTGCATAAGCGACAGTGAATCAGTTAGTTAGTGGACTAGTTGTATTAAATGACTTATCGAATCGTGCACTGTGGCATTAGACAATTTCCTAAAACAAGAAATACATAAATTTTTTTGTAACCCTTTTGTTTAACTTTTCTTATAAATAAGTTGGTTTATCTCCATCGCGATAGCAGCCAAATATGGATTGTGGTTACTATCACAACTGAGATAAAGGCCACACAAATTGGTTACACGATAGTTATATTAGACAGGTGTCCAAAAAGCAGTTAAATGTCTATGGCCCATCCCGTCCGATTAGGTCACAGTCACTGAGTAGCAGGTGAAGAAATCACTAATATGCATGACAAATGCATGATCAATGAAAGAGTTGAAAAACAAGCCAAATAGGAGGATAGTAACTTTAGGCTCAAGAATCTTCATGACGCATAAAAGATATAGTGTACAATAAATGCACAATCTTATTACTTCATACAGTAGGTGTACTGATGCATCCAAAAGGAAGTTGCGTTCAAAATGAAGTATTAGACATGCGTCCAGAAGGAAGTAGCCTTTAGTATTAGAGAGCATGTGAAGAAATCACTAATGTTATGACAAATGCATGATCAAGAAAGAGTTGAAAATTGAACAAATGGGAGGATAGGAATTGAAAGACAGTGCGTTTTATTCATCGATCAATAACTTTAGGTTCAAGAATCGTTAAGACGCTTAAAAGATATAGTGTACGTAAATGTACCATCTCATTACTTTATACAGTATGAAAACACTGTTGCAAAAACACAATCGTATTTCTCAATCTACTTTTTCCTAATGAAAGCGTTGAAGTACATTGCATCATATGTTCTGCATAATTGCTTTATCAATTTTTTTAAAAATTTTCGCTATCATACTGTGCTCCGTGTGTGTGTCAATCCATCAATTTCCTAAGAATCTAACAGTAACTTGTGTGATACGCAGTTGGTTTCTTACCAAGTTTACTAGGCAATTGTGTCATTTAACTTCTGTGCACTAAACCATTATTGCTAACAGTAATGTTGTACCGTGATGGTGTATTTGTATTATTTGTATTCCCAATTTGTCTCGTTATGCTCTATCGAGTATTTTATGCACTATGCATTATTAAGCCAAGTTATATGTTTATTCAATACATTTCAGGATATCTGGATATCCCTATCGTTTTTCTTCTATATATATCCATCAGCATGAGCAACGTAAGTTTTAATTAGTTTGTATCATTTTTCTTGAAATTATATGATACTAAGGAACCAAAAGAAATCAACATTTTTGTAAGTCTGTGTTCAAATTATTAAATATTAAAGTATATTATTCTTGGAACTTCAGATAAATGTGTAAATGTTGTCTAAGAGCCATAAGCTTGGAACGAAATTTTAGACAGTCGGTTTTGACTATTCAAAATAGGATCAGAGGACACGCTTAGAGAACCACCAGGAGGAAGTTAATAGATCCGTTGTATCCAAGTGGATCAGAATAATATCAATTCCTAACAAGGATCGGTCTTCAGTGGGGACGTTAAGGAATACTTTTTGAGTAAAGTGGTGAAGTGAGATTATTAAAACTTATAAGGTTTTAAGGAAAACTTGTCGGTTAGCATTGTATGTTATTAGTTTTAGATACTCAGACAATGAAGACCCCAGACCGTTATCATGGGTACAATATATAGGTGGAAATAGCGAATTCACGAATTTAAAGGTAATACAGCCTTTATAATAAATGAATAGCTGTTGTAAACCTACTCATTAAAGGCTGAGATGTCGTATCAATTCTGGCAGTTCTTCTTAGATAAGGGTAGGAAAAACATTGCTGATTCCAACAAAGAAAATGGAACTAATATAAAGTTATATCGCGGGCAAACTGTTAGAGTCAGCGACCTAGAGAATCTCAGGTAACAATGTACTTATCTAGGTACTGGGAGTTAAGTCATGAGCATTTCAGTTTATATTTACGTAAAAAATACGCACCTATTGTGAGGAACATGAGCTAATTGCTCCTGAGGTAATTATAAAAGGGAGCTATATTTCTATCCGAAATGGTTCGAGCGCGGAATAAGGTTAGTACTTAAGGTGTTACACTGTTGAGGTATATAGAAGGCAAATGCTTCTTTTTAAAAGTACAAATCAACAGAATTAGCTATTTTACTTGGTTTG
The DNA here is from genome assembly GCA_036418165.1 of Cooperia oncophora. Taxonomy (NCBI): domain Eukaryota; kingdom Metazoa; phylum Nematoda; class Chromadorea; order Rhabditida; family Trichostrongylidae; genus Cooperia; species Cooperia oncophora. Next base: position 11,977 of record MU916090.1, read on the forward strand.
TTATATGATGATTGGAGTGGTGTTCCGATCAAGAGTTTGTTAACCTCTTCTGAGTTAAAACGATTTGAGGTAAGCAAGCAGACAATGAATGATCATTTATATATACGCATATATAGCTAATTGTAGAGTGGGCAAACTGTGTGGGGCTCTCTGAAGCTAGATGTCTTAGCAATTCCTAAAAGCGTTTCGACAAAAACTTCTGAAGAAGTATTAATTAAGGAGGTAGGACCCAATGTTTTGGGTAACTATGTCTTATATTGGATTAAAAGGTTTGTTCTTTAGGTCCACCAAGGCAGGAAGAGAGGAATTGATTAGTCAGAATCATTACCTTCTAAAATGGCAAGAAATGGCCTAGACGAAGTTCTGAGCAGATTGTTACGGAATGAGATTGCATTCAATGTTAGTATGAAGAGAAAGATGAAAGGTTTTATCAAACTAATTGTTATTGTTGTTCCTATGTTCTAATAAAATTATTATGTCGGAAATGTTATATGTGTTTACATATCAGAGTAAATAAGGATAGAGTAAATCCTGAAAGGGGGCTTGACGTCACCGACGTCTTGTTTGGACCACCGGTCCGAAGGCATCACCACCGGTGATAACGAGGCAGTTTCCTGGCATCACCACCGGTGATAACGAGGCAGTTTCCTCAACTAGAATATATAAAAAGGTATCAACCCAATTGACGGAACTGGTTTCCATTGATGCCGGGTTACCCTCGGAGATTCAATGTAAACCAGTACTATCCAATTGAAGTAAGAGAAGAAGATGTGTGAGTAATAAGTTTGCAAAAGTAAAGTGGTTCGTTTCGCCTCTAACTCAGACGAATCCTTTTAGACGTCAAACCGTTGATTATGTATAATTAATAGGTCATCCATATATCTGTATGGTATGAAAATCTTATTCCTATTTAACTTATGAGTTTTTGCATAGTTGTATTCCATGATTGAAAGTGTGAGGTCTGCTAACAATGGGCTAAAGTTACCCCCTTGTGGAACGCCTTTAGTTTGTTTGAATATGCTATCAGCGAAGATACAGTAACTGTTGCGTAGTAAGTAATCAACTAAGTATATTAAGTCACTAGGCCTATAACATCTATAGTTATTCTTGAAGTCATTATTATCTGTATAGCATACATGGTAGCCGTTAGTAGCTTATGAATGTTTTGTTTGCATTTTTAAAGCAAATTTTAAGAAGTTCTTGTATTTTATTAACAATAATGACATGTTCAAGATTTGTGAACATATCAGTAAAATCTGCTGTATATATTTTAAGACCTTCTGATTGGATTTATTGAGTTCATGGCTTATATTAATGTTACTTATAGCCCAATAGAGTCTCATTGTTTGGTTATATTTTTCTGTGACTCTTGTGTAATTTATAAAATGGTTTTTGAGGTGTGTAAAGATTGTATGAAGTTCCTGGGCTAATGGCTTAATACTACTACTGTGTGCGCCTGTAATATACCTGAACTTGACTGGTCTTTTATGTAGTTTGGGCAACGCATATATAACAGGTAGATCTGCATCAATTAATGTTCTAATATTATTCTTGACACAAAGAAACTTGTGTTTGAGTATAATTGGGTATTTATTAGTTTCTGGTATTAATTCATATGTATTGTTACTGTTTCCATAAATAAATGAATCATTGTCTTCATCAAAGGAGATTCCCATTTCGTTCATCATGGTTAGTAGATAGAATTTCTTACAAATAATTCCATAATTATTACTAGCTTTATCGAGAGGGCAAAATATATAGTTGTTCTGATATTTTTAATTGTTTTATAAGGTAGTCCGTTAATAAACGCCGCATCGCTCTAAAAATCCCACCCCTAATGTAGGCACCGACGGGCACACTAAGTCGACGAAGTCTGAAGAAGGTCCGTAAATTAATGGATCAGGTTCAGCTGTCCAGTGGAGAACAACTTGGAGAGCTCCTCCACGAAAAAACTTGATGGCACTCAATGAAAACGTGATAGCTCATCTAATAACAGCTGTTCCGTGTGTCAAACTTGAGTCTCAATTTCTGTCTGTAAAAAAACCACGCAAGTTCTCAGTAAGGCTTTTGTGAGCAGTCCACTGCGATCCACTCCTCTCACCTTCCGCACTCCCTTTCAACTCTGTCGATAGCTACGGAACATCGTCAGCCCTACCGCTGACTAAATATGTACCTAATTCTGTTGCCAAGAAAAGTTCTTCTCTGCTACGAGCTTTTACACTTCTTATGAATGAAACCTTGTCCCAAATGCGGTGTACCCAAATTCTGGGTAGATTGCTATCATTCTTATGCAAAACTGCTGAGCTTCATGTCAAAGCCAAGTAATCCTTTTGTTCTGAGAAAGTATTGTTGTTGTTGTTCTGAGAAAAACGTCGCACCAGAACCTTTCCTTTCATGATGATTCTTTTTAATTTCTAGTAACCTTGTATCAATACCGAAATTTTACTTCTCATACCTTAGAGAGAAGAGCTTTTTTGCCTTTTGCAACCCTTTGACCTTCACCTTCTTTTGTGATGAGACCAATTTATATAGAAATATAATTAAATAAATAAATATTCAGAAACACGTGGAAGGCACGAGGCACGCGCTCCAGTTGCGTAGGTGCAGGTGGCGCTCAATCCTGGTGTTTTTGTACTGTTGATGTTTGCTGTATATTGCGTTGGAAGACGCCCCCATACAAATGCAATGATTATGCGTGAGATTATCAAAGTAGGAGAAATTGAACTGTACGCTCTGTTAAGATTTATTGAGTTGTTTATAACTCCAGCTTGATTTTTGTCATCTCTGTCTGTTGCACAACAGTGCGTTCAGTGCATGTTTCAAGGTTAGTAAGGCAGCCTTCATACTTCGCGACAGCAGCGGCGATCGCCGAACTATGCATAGGATGACCTGCAGTCAATCTGATTTCTTCATATATGGATCTTTTCTGGTCTACGACCGGTCGAACTCATTTCTTCTGGTGGCATCAACTTTCTGTTTTTCTCAGCGATTTCATTTCTGCATTTCCTTTTGCGACCATTCTCCTTTCACATTCCAGCTTTTCACGCATAATAAGTGGCTCATCCACCTCGGCGTCCCCTCCCTGCAAAAAACATCATTTCCTGGCTTGCACATGTTTTTTGCTACCTCTTCGATGCTT
>MU916091.1:0-13427 GCA_036418165.1 Cooperia oncophora
TTTATAAAATCCAGAAATTGAGAGCCTTTATCAAATGGTCTATGATTCAAGCCGAAGTGGCCTACGCATTCGAGACCTCCGTCGAAAATCTTCATGGATATATTATACCAAAGAGCACTGTGCATCCTCCTCTACGTCTCGACAAAAATAAGGTGCTGCTTTATAGGGAAAAATTTATTTCTACCAGGTCGGGTTAGGGAGCACGGAGCAAGGTAGGAAGTCAGTCTTCGTCTGTTGAATCTGAGACTTAATCCTTAAGTGTTCTTTTCTTCGAGAGGTTTTCAAGGTGAGAACAGCTCATTTCCAGTTCCCTCGTTGGCGCCAGCTCCACCTCACCACACCTTCAAAATGGAGTAGCTTTATGTTAGGAACGGAAGCAACCGCCATCATTATGTAGCGGCACTATTAAAAGCATGCCACGTCGACACTGACATCTTCCTCTCGTTTCGTGAGTAGGTAGACAGGCTCGCAGAGGCAGCGATTGCGCCATTTTTGCGGCACAAAGATGAGGGAAGAGGGCGGAGTTATTGTCGTTCCTCTCATTGGCCCGACCCATTTTCATTGACCCCGCCCGCCGCTCTGCTATCCATAATAATAGGAGACCCTGGTGAAGAACATCGGCAGAGAACTTATTGGCAACAGGAAATCAGCTGTGATCACTGCGCCAACCACAGTCGACCACAACAGACTGCCCCGATGATGTCTGTCGATCAGTCTCTCTGCTCTTCCTCGTTTTATTGGAGGCGTTTGCAACCATATTCTCCTGTTTTTCTGCACTATTGACTTTGTTGGTACAGTCGTCATCCTCGCGCCTGATAGGAACAATCGGAGGACGCGGACGCGGGTGAATCAGCGACCGCGTCAGGAGTAGCAAACTGTCGGCGGCGCGGGGCCAGCTACTATGCGTCCTCTCACTCCCTACGCGCTCGACACGCGCCGCATAGTACTCTGCCGCCTGCCCATTGACGGCTGGCGCGGCGATCAGCTGATTATCGACTCGACGAAGCCGATTTTTCTCCAAAAATCGTCTTATTTCGGCCGGCTTTCGAGAAGGTGTGTTACTTTTTTCTTTTCTTGATAAATTGTATTAGTGTCTTGCTCTTTTTGTTGGTTTGGTGTAATTTTTGTTGTTTTAAATGCTTTTTTCGCTATTGTTTTTGCATTTCCATGTTTCGTCTGTTTTTTCCCCATTTCTTCCCCCTATTTGGCTTCTTTTTCATTACTGTGTCACTGATGTGTTCCTGTCTTTGCTGAGAACACTCTCTGACACGGTTTTGAAGACTAGAGCCGCTTTTACACCCGTGTTCTTCAAGCTGCCCGTAAAATTGCCGGCTGGTGAGTATTTCAATTTATTTTTTGTTTATTCTTTTTTTGTATGATGTATTCTTCATTACTATACCATTGTTGTGTTCTGTGCTACGCGAAGAACACACTTTGGCATGGTTTTGGAGCCTTCTGTTTTGTTAAAAATGAGCTTTTTTTTTCATGAGTTGTGCTAGTGCCCGTTATTTAAGGCGGTCGGTGAGTGTTTCGCTCACGGAGCGCAATAGACGTGGTATACAAATCAGAAGTGAGTCGCCACACGTTGTGCCTCGGTAGCATAGTGGGTAGTGTTACAGAATATAGTATACGAGGTCAAAGGTTCGAATCCTTGGTGAGCGGCGGGGGCTGCATTTTGAAGGCGAGGGATGGCTCAGTTAAGAAAAGCCCTCTTCATAGCATTTTCTGATAATGCTAGGCTGTGTTGAACCTTTCAGAGAGCACTGCTGAAAAAATGCAAAAGAGCACGTCCACCAAGGATTCGAACCTTTGACCTCGTATACTATATTCTGTAACACTACCCACTATGCTACCGAGGCACAACGTGTGGCGACTCACTTCTGATTTGTATACCACGTCTATTGCCCTCCGTGAGCGAAACACTCACCGACCGCCTTAAATAACGGGCACTAGCACAACTCATGAAAAAAGCTCATTTTTAAAAAACACAAGCTCCAAAACCATGCCAAAGTGTGTTCTTCGCGTACCACAGAACACAACAATGGTATAGTAATGAAGAATACATCATACAAAAAAAAGAATAAACAAAAAATAAATTGAAATACTCACCAGCCGGCAATTTTACGGGCAGCTTGAAGAACACGGGTGTAAAAGCGGCTCTAGTCTTCAAAACCGTGTCAGAGAGTGTTCTCAGCAAAGACAGGAACACATCCGTGACACAGTAATGAAAAGAAGCCAAACAGGGGGGACGAAATGGGGAAAAAACAGACGAAACCTGAAAACATAAAAACAATAGTGAAAAAAGGCCAATTTAAAACAGCAAAAAAACTACACCAAATCAACAAAAAAAGCAAGATACTAATACAATTTATCAAGTAAAGAAAGAAAAGTAACTTACCTTCCCGAAAACCGGCCGAAATAAGACGATTTTTGAAGAAAAATCGGCTTCATCGAGCCGACAATCAGCTGTTCGCGGCGCCAGCCGTCAATAGCCGTCATCGTGCAGGCGGCAGAGTACTATGCGGCGCGTGTCGAGCGCGTAGGGAGTGAGAGGACGCATAGTAGCTGGCCCCGCGCCGCCGACAGTTTGCTACTCCTGACGCTGATTCGTGAATCACCCGCAGTCAGCGTCGTGCGATTGTTCCTATCAGGGCCGAGGCAAAGGCACTGTATCTTGGCATCACTAGTCAGCACCACTACCCAGAATATCTTGTCGGGGGCTTCGCCTTCGAAAATGAAGTTGGCGCTGTCATGTCCAGTGGATGGACCCGTGGTTCTCGTCGCGAGCGGGTCGCGCTTTTCTCACGTATTTTGAGCCGCAAAAGAAATGCATCGTCCATGCTGATCGACAGGACTACCATGTCCAGTGAAGGCGTCTGAACATCAAATGAACGGGGGCGTGGTGCGTGTTTTTAAATGCATAACCACGAGACAAATTGGGACGTGTCGCATTCGATATGAAATGGTAGTTGAGGCCGGATAGTGAGGGATTGGCGAAAAAGTCAGGTGAAAAAACCATCTGCTCTGAACGGCTCTCTCAGGTGACGATCATCTGCGATGCAGAAGCTTCAAAAGCACAAAACCACTCATTAGTTTCTCTAATAAAAGGCGGTTGGCACGATAATTTCGTACTCGGCCTGAAATGCTAGCAGGGCGCTATACACTGAGGCAAATGGTGAAAAAACGGAGTGAAATGGTCAAAATCCTGCGAAGCAAAAGCCTTCCTTAAAATGACTTAAAAATAAATTTCGGACGAGTTTCCCAGGCCAATAACCGCTACCGAAGATACGGCTGCATGTGTGTACCCATATATTCGAATGCCAGCCACGGCCGCCGCATTCATACCGAACTCCGCTTCGCTTCCTATAATTTTGCTCACGAAATGAATCAAATACGGCGTCAGAAATGGTAGTCCATTTTGTGTGTGCGGCAGGCTGTGTCGTGGGCGTTTGAGTCGGTATGTTGCAGCTTGATAAAACCCTTATGAGGTACCTCCTTAGGAAAATCGCTACGCAGCGCCTGCTCAGGGTCGCGGAAGTCCGCCCTGCTAGGCGTATAAATCCTACTGTCCTTAGGGATTTATCGTGCCAACTGCCTTTAAACTGAGAATCACCACCTATATCGGACCCATACAACAAATTCTTTATAACTCAAAATATAGACAAACAAAAGTATTTGTGTGGACACCTCCACCATGAGGTCCCTAAGACTACCACGTAGATATAAATTCATCGCGTAAGTTCTTAAAGCTTATATGAGCTGGAAGAGAAAGTTAGCGTTCCACACAATTGGATTATTCGAAGTACAAAAAGTACAGAAAATATAACTCTGCAAATGCTTCTATTTGCATCTTACCATTAGAATTCACTACCAGCAATCGAAACAAAGGATAAACAATGAGAAAAAAAGCCAAACTGACGAAAATCTGTGGACTAGGACTGAGGCTAAGCATTAATTGTTATAGTAAAGCATATATTATTGTTACCCTATTTTCTGGGGTATAAGGCGCACCAGTAAACAGGGCACACGTTCGCCCCGAATATTTTCGCTGGCTTCGCTCTGCGTATTTTTTCTTTGTTCCTGTCCAGGCATATGAATTATATTGAAAAATCTTCGTCTGAAAACAATTAGGAGATTAGGCTTCACAAGGAAACAAGAAAGCTGCTGCTGTTTGAAACTTTTTAGGCACTTCCGCTAACGCCTCGCGACCATGCGAAGAAATGCGCCTCGTATCCCAGAAAAGAGGGTGTATTACAACAGCAGAACCAGGCATTACAAATTCTAACAAACCTACAGTAACGCAGCGCTCAGCCCGTTGAGATGACTGTAAAGACGAAATACTGAACGCATGATCGCAAAACCCATATATAGGGAGATTGAACCACATTCCCATCTAATTCCTGGTTTTTCAAACTCATCTCTGTGTTCCCAATCACTATCAGGACCACATCTGGGATCTCCCAGATCAGAATTTTGGAAATACTCATTCACCCACGCTAAATTGTGCGATCTAAACTGACCAAAGCTTATGACTGCGTTCGTACTTTGCGGCAGCGTTTACCAGATACCATCAGCTTTTCGAGCGTCCGCCAGCGCCAGCGACTAGGAAAGTATAGACATCGATCTAGCCAGCGCTCGTCTCCCAGCGTTTGCCAGCGTCTGGCAGCGTCCGCTAATAGAGAGTATGGGGAAGTAGGAGAGAGCAGACAGCTGAATTAGGCGTCGTGAAATTGCGGCGTGTGCAACCGCACCGTACAACTACTACACTACACCGTACATTAAATTGCATAATTCTGTGCTTTAGCAGTTGTACGGTGCGGTTGCACACGCCGCAATTTCGCGACGTCCTAATTCAGCTGTCTGTTACCCTCCTCCTTCCTCGTTCTTCTGTTCCTGGACATGGCGACGCCAGCAATTGCTGGATCCATATCTGTTTCCCTAGTCGCTCGCGCTGGCGGACGCTCGAAACGCTGGTGATCGCTGGTGGACGCTGCCCCAAAGTATGAAGGCAACTAATGCCCTTAATGGTTTTTGTAAGGTCAGTCAGCATGAAGCGGTTGTTGCACGGAAAGGAGCAATAACGAGTATTGTTACGGAACTGTGTAAAGTCAATACAACAGTCAGCTTGCGCATGGAACCTGTATATGACACTGGATACTTGATGAGTTCCTTAGTGTGTACCCAAAAGATTATCACATTCTTCTAGCTATGTACTACTGAACTAAACAGTGAACTTATCACGATATGCCTAAAATTGTTCGAGGAGTACATTCTGAAAAAAAACTGTACCGCAATTTGAGAAGGCTGAAAGAGAACAGAAGGCGACTGGAAAACGATTGTGATGAGAAATGAGGAGTCAAGGTGCGTGTCATAGCACGCTAGCTTATTTGCAAGCTCACACTCTTAGTCGTGAATTGCCGGATCCTGACGAATTTCCATTTCGATTCTGCGAGGTGTCTGATCACCTTCTGATTTTAGACAACGCTGGACTGCTAGTAACTGGACGACGTGGACGCTTTTTTGGGACAACAGCTTCATCACGTGGTTCATACTTCATCTTTCTGCGAAGAAGTCTTGCATCGTGTGATTCCTACAAAACTCATATTATTCTCATTTTTCAGACTGACAAGGGAACCCAACAGGTCGATCCGGCCATTTGCAATGAGATGTATATATATGGACGTGTCTTGAGCCGCTGAATCCAAATCTGCCCTCGGAATTTGCGGAACGATTCTCTGAAGGGAGTTACGGACCATTTAATCTTGCTCTGTTCGCACAAGTTGAGAACGATAACTGCATGCGGCAAGCGGCCGATGGCGTAGTGGATAGGCGCACTGCTTCAGAGACACAGGGTCGCATGTTGGATTTCCTTTCGGAAACTTTTGCTTCACAGTTCAACACACTTCATATTATATCCCTAAAAAAACGCTGTTGAAAATTCTCTATTTCCTGTTCCCTCAACGGATACGCCAGCTTCGGGCATAGCATTACGGCAGGACAAGGAAGCAACAACTGGCTGTTTTTCGTGCGGAATGCCTCGTGTTGGTAGATCATAAGAGTGCTGACCATATCGGGTAATACTGCATAGAACACGTAGACAGGATTTTGTTCATAATTTTGAAAAAATTCATCATCGCTCCCCCCTGAACTGGTGGAGAACTGTAAAACTGCACCGTGTTAGGATTACTTTCTGGCAGGTCCTTTCAACTATTACTACCCCAATAGTCAAAACTTTTTCCTGAAATCGGCCTGTTCCCGGGAAATTGGGGTAGTAATAGTTGAATAGTGCCGCACTTTCGTATGCGCTCTGCTCATTGTGAGCATTATTTTGTTTCCACCACTTCGTGGAGTACCACATTTCCCAAACCATAATACTCCATTTTACTGCCAGCATTAATAAGCGAATATCTCAATACTAAATACTTCTGAAAAGGAAAAGAAAAGGCGAGTTGCTTGTTCCTGATGTCAAATAATTAAAGAACTAGGTAAATTGGCCAAACAGAAGTGTTTTAGGGACTCATATGAAGTGTTCTAAATAAAAGTAAAAATTTTTGAGAGTCAAGGAATCCAACATGCGACCTTGTGTCTCTTAAGCAGTGCGCTTATCCACTACGTCATCGGCCGCTTGGAGCACGCAGTTATCGTTCTCAACTTGTGCGACAGAGCAGAGATTAAATGGTCCATAACTCCCTTCAGAGAATTGTTACGCGAATTCCGAGGGCAGATTTGGATACAGCTGCTCAAGACACGTCATATAAATACACTCATTGCAAATGGCCGGATCTACTTGTTGGGGTTCCCTTGTGAGTTCACATCAAGAAAACATCACATCACACAGTGGCGAGAAAACCCCTAGATCTCTACAAAGCTCACACTATGTGGTTCGGTATCAGGATTTTTCGAATAAAACAGAAACAGTACACGAACATTCCTTCATCAGAGTAAATTCTAGAGTAATAATCCGCCTTTCACATATTCAGAGCTAAGATATTAAGAACAGAACTGTAAATCCCACATCCGAGGACGAGTTCTTGACCGATGGCGCAGGATAGTCTCGCCGCTGCAGTAGCCGATCACATACTTTCTCCGCCAGCGGCCAACGTGGAAGACGGGTACGCGTGACACCTTCTAGCTGAGTAGCATACGGTAAGATACTGTATGCCACCACCCAGCGCATATCCCGAGGCCCGCCTGCGGCATGACCGCGCTTAATTGCAGCGCTGACTGTTGACCTCTCACTGGCTACTCAACGTAACGAGATGAATCGATTCGAATCCGTTTGATAATCGGATTTGATAAGTTAAAATCAGTAATTTCGTAATTCTATGAATATTGCCGGTTGACGATTTAATGTCGCATCGAAAAAACGTGTTGAAATTTTTAAATGTTTCTGTTTTTAGGTGTTCATATACATCGAATGACCTTTAAAGGCAAATTAATTCTTACATTAATTCTTTCTACCTTATTTAAGGTCACCTAAAAATACGTTTGTATAGCTCGATGAGCACCTCGTCATAACACACCTCGCCAGTGTTTGTCGTCACGAGCATGCTTTCAGGTGCCTACACACCGCGCTTGTTCATAATTTTCCAAACTCAGCTCCCACAGGTGCTACTTCGACACCATTCTCTACATGCTCTGCTGCTTACCACTATCGCGTGTCTCAATCACGTCTACACGATAGCTTCACACGTTATTGTACTTGGCGCGATGAAAAAAAAAAAAATAAAAAAAAAAAAATTATTCTTACAACATATCCTTCACAACAGTCCGCCCAACCTATCATCCTCTATATTTCCTGCCATCTACACCCATTTCAGCTATTTCTCGCAGAAATACTTCTGGTCAATCAGCCTACCACGATTTCTACTAAACGGGACCGTGCATTCAATCACAACACCCATCTCCTTCTCGGAACAGGTCAACATCATTGTTGAGAATTCCCATGAAGGTGGGTCGTATTGCACAGGAATGGGGGGTCGTAATGAGGGCGGTAGCCAGTATCGAGCAGCGCAAAGGTCTCAGTGTGCTGAGTCCAGAGTAGCGGAACTCGCTTTGTAGAGAACTCGGATATGTAAAAGAAATAGTAGAAAACTTTCAACTCAATTAATCCGAAATAACTGAAATATCCTACTATAATCTGCTATGTCCGTTGTGCTGTCTGTCTGTCCCGAAATTCACCCGCACCTGAAAAAGCCTGGTGCGGGTCGGTCAAGGTGAGATGGAATAGTCATGACGAACTCCCCAATAGCACCGCAGACCCATGGTAAGCCCCGCCCAACAGTGGGCGGGGCGTGCGTCCAAAGTTAGCGGTGTCACTGAAAGTCACTGTCAAAGACACCCCAGTTTGCTGAAAGTTCGCGCTCCAGTGCTAAAATTGACGAATAATCTCCGTCACGCGCAATTACATACGCATTTCTGCTACCGTACTCCACATCTCGGGTTAATGCATTTTTAGCGCATTTCTTTTTTTTTTTTTTCTGTTATGCCGCTTTTTGTTCTTTCGTTTTAGTCATAGTCTCATTTAACTCGCATTTATGCTGTGTTTATGCTACTCATCCTGTTTTTGATTACAAACGCTTGCACATCAACTCAACTTAGGTAGGACTGTTTATATCTATTTTTTATATCTAATTGTTTATATCTAATTTCAGGAAGTATGTAACGTCAAACCAGTAAAAAAGGAGGGTCTACCGAACCCCCACATGTGCCTCACCTTTGTCGCCCATTTTTCTTTAGCGAAGCCCACGTCCCTCTACGTAAGAACACCATATAATTAATCAATAATAATTAATCAAAAAACTGCATAGTAAAAAACTATATATGTTCGAACTTAAGGAGTGCATTCTTATTTCTTTTCGTTTATCTATATCACTTGTCAAGAAAATTTCTTCCTAACCACTAAACCTGTGAATAAACAATCGATTCATTCCGCTACGTTTAGTACCATAAGTCAGCATCAGCGCCAGAAATAAGCGAGGTCATGCCGCAAGTGGCCTCGAATATGCGCTGTGGTGCAATACAGTAATTTACCTTTTAAGCTCTCCAGCTAAGTCGCCACCCAGCGGGACTGTAGGTAGTGGTGCTCAATACCGTCTCCATACACTGCCTGCACTGTCTCGGGGCCAGCCAGCCACACGCCTGTCCATAGCCGAAGTTTCACTTATCTGCGCCCGTTGTGGGAATTTGGAATTTTCGACTCACGTGCTGCAATTGAGGGTTGCGCGAGTATAAGCTGTCGAATACGACCCCCTCGTTGGGGAATACCCAACAATTTGGTATGCCCCGGGTACGAAGCGCACATGTTCTCGTCGGTTTAAGGCTTAAGACACCGACCTTCATGGAATCCATTCAATCAAGACCTGGGCCACATATAAGTGGAACCTAATAACCTTACTGTTGTCTGGATGTTTTTCAGAAAAGAGAAGACTCAATTACATGAAAATGTCGAAATCGGATAGCACTGTCGGCCAGTCTGATACCATAGCAGCCTTGAAGACACAGTGTGCGCTCAGCTTTCTTGGCATGTTCGGGGATAACGAGCTCCCAGCTGTCGAAAGCGTAGCGTTTTCCCCGTCCGAACGTCCGAACATGTGCGAGGATGGGGATCTAGGACCGCGGAATGGGCTAATTCCTCCATGCTCCGACAAATTGGGCCGCAGACTCCCGATGCCGTTTATACTGACCTGCGCTCCTGGCACTTTGCCAAGTCTTGTGATTGCGCTTTCGAATACAATTAGAACGCAAACTTCCTGATGCGGATAACATTTGAGGTGTTGCTCATGCTGCAAATCCGAATCGAAGATGATGACGAGGGCCAGAACTCAAGAGCAACTGTGCTGCTTCTGCAATCTCCCTCGAAAGCCGCGCATTCCCACGAAACATGAAAATGAAAACGGCCTAAGCGTCCTACTCGTTAATTCAATGTCTTTTCATCAGTTTGGAGCCGGGAATCGCACCAAATTACAAAAATTCACATCAGGGAGTACATCATCATCAGGAGTTTGCGTTTTAATTGTATTCGAAAGCGTGATTACAAGAATAGGCAAAGTGCCAGGAGCGCTGCGCGCCATACGCGCCGCGCGGCGGTCAGTATAAACATGATCGGGAGTCTGCGCCGCAAGTTGGGCGGAGCATGGAGGAATTAGCCTATCCCACGGTCCTGGATCCCATCCCCGCGCATGTTCGGACGGGGAAACCGCTACGCTTCGACAGCTGGGGGTTCGTTATCTCCACACATACCAAGGACAGCTGAGTGTACGTTGTGTCTTTAAAGGCACGGTCAGCGAACAAGAAGTTGAAAATATGGCGTCGGGAGGATAGTGTGACCCGCGCAAACACCTTGTACCGGTTTCGCGGCAAAAAATTGTAAGGGAGGGGCGCTATAGCGCAATATAGGTTCAGTGACGCCTCCTTTTCCAGTGACTCCGCCTCCAGACTCCGCCTCCAAAGCCCACCTTTCAGTCAGAGAAAAACGATTCGGCAGCACGAAAAAGCATGAAAATCGTCACTTATACGGTCGTAGAGTTCTTATCGGGGAATCAGCTGCTTGGATGAGGGTGTAGTGTTGGAGATGGAGTTAAGTGGGCATGTACGTAACTGGGATCGGAATGGGGTTCTATCCAGGGCAGTTGGCATGTTTTTCTGCATTTTCTTCACTATTTAGTTACTTAGAACCTCGTCGCCTATATGCAAACCCCTAATCCACTATCTGTGATGAGGAATGACAGCGGAATTTGCCTTTAAGGTCGGAAGGGGGTCAATTATTCACGGTTCAGTTACCTTTTCAGTAACCATTTCTGCAAGGCTCACCGCATTAGCACTCAGCTCTGCGCGGCAGCTGCACTGGCTGGACATAATTTGTGACGTCAAGCAACTGCACCTGTATATTCTCCTTGATCTCTCCCTCTTCGAGTGGCTCATTCTTCGCAGCAGCAGTAGATGAGGAAGCCTCTCCTGGGACAATCACTGGTTTCCCCGTGGTTCTCGTTCTCCTCTCGTGATCGTTGTCATCATCCAATCGTCTCTTTTTGGAAGGAGCGGCTGATTTGTCACAGTAATCCGTCCTGCTTTTACTTTTATGGCTCGACTTCATTGGTAACTGAAAATGACACGATGAGAAAAGAAGATGAGTTCTTCATAGCTGAAAGACACAGTTCGCGATTGCAAATCTTTGGGTACTGGTGTCAGAATAGAATTTGTATACGCCGACATATCAGTGCCAAAAAAGTAGACAATGATCTGAAAACGCCTCAAATAAAGTCTTTTGCATTGAAGTTCTCAGCACGTCAGTCACTTGACCCCATCGCGGACATCTAAGCCACTTACACTACAGGAAAAAGACCCCCTATATGGTGAACGCGAAGTGCATCTTCAAATGGACGATACGACTTCCAATAAAAAAATATTTACCTTCAAAAACGCCCTTGTTTGTCCTTTTTTGGAAGATGCTTCAGATGTTGATCTGTAGGCGAGGTTCACCAACACAGGCTTCTTGAACAGTTTAGTTTTGTTGCAAGAACCATGTGATGCGAGCAGGAGCGATTTTTTGTGTAGAGACGGAGATGACTGCAACATTACTTGAGTCCATGAAAATGATGGAGCAAAACTGCGGAATGCAAAATTTCATCACAACACTACACAGAAGGTTAGTGACAATGAATCAAAGCATTTCAAACATTCCATGTCCCTATACAGTAAAAACAGTCTAGCCAGTGACTCGTGGATCATTTTGAGGCATAATTCGAACAAGACTAGCTCACCTCTTCGGGTGCTCCTGTTTGCCCCTCAGAAATCTCTCCTTCCTCTAATGGCTCTTCTTTCACGACTTCGAATAGAGGCTCGTCTACCGCTGCACTGTTGCTATGAGAAACTTCCAAACCATTCCGGGACGCAGTTCTTGGGCTTTGATGGTCAGAAATTTGCCTACCATTTTCGCTTGACTCGCATTCTTCTAACTGGAAAGAAGGCTGTGAACCAGCAATAGAAAAAAAATGTGTAATTATTATTCAGCCATTGCTTGATAAGGCGGTGAAGGAGTATTCGATGGAGAGACTTGATGTTGAATACCAAATACACCCAACAAACTGTTCAACTGTTGTTATGCGAATGTTCGCTATTTTCTTTTCCTCAACAATCTACTCCCTACAGCTTTCTTTGCTTCCTATCAATTCATGAATAGTGGGAAAGTTCGGCTTCCCGGATTTAGCACCCTAAAGTCTTAGGCTGACGGGAAAGTTCTGTCATGTGTTTATGAACTCAAAAAAAATTGCCCATTACCTGAGGAGGGATGGCCGTTCATGTGAACAGTTGTGAATCAAGGAATGGTCTTTCTATTAAAACTACTCGCTTGACTCCTGCTTCTCCGCCTTTTGCAATATGGACAAGAATGGTATCCGCTACCATCGGCACCGACCCTCCAAGCGCTTCCTCAAACTCTTTCTTCTACCACCCTGCGCCAGCATGACAGCTGCCGATGCCAAAATAATGGAGCTGAATAAGGACGATGCCCTCAATTATCGGACAACCTTCCACGACGCTAATGCTTCAAAGCGGGAGCCTACAGTTTTGATGACGAAGTGAGGTTTGGGTTACCTGTGAACTCAGCTTGAGGGAGCTGCGGGTCGTGAAACTGCTGGATGAAGAAGCTGCTTCCTCGGTCAATCCGTACGCAAAGCAGCTACGAGATCTGAAGCGAATCGTCGATCAGAGGGAAAAATTTGTCCGCACAGTCAGTTTTCAACGTGATAGTGCAGACCACTCTGTCCAAAAAAGTTCGAGCCGAAGCTCATGCAAGAGAACTGGATGGCTCTCCACTCGCACCGGTGTAGCCCAGACATTGCTCCTTCTGACCGCTAGTGCCTTCCGTAATTACCCGTTATATGGGCGAAGAAAAGCTTCACGACCCCAGCTCAAGTCAAAATCGAATAGGTTTCCAACTTCGCGTCGCGCCGGCCTGCATTGTTTTTATAAGAAGAAAGCCTAATATGAAAAAAATATGATAGAGCTTTTCCCGCCAACCCAAAATCTCCGCACTTGAATTTCGCTACGACAAACATTCTTCAATCTAAATACACTTTGCACGCTTTTATGCAAGGCTGATCCTTTCCATATGCGAGGTGACAGGTGCGAAGCTGTGGAGGGGTGCCATTTTCTCCTCATGAAAGTACGCGGCAGGGAAGCAGAGAGGAAGTTATATGTAAATGCTTTTTTTGACGTCTCCACCCTCCATCAAAAAAATCAGCGCCGCAAGACCAACCATATGCTTTGGGTGATCGCAGCTATATGTATTTTTTTGTTTGAAAAGGTGTCATTGTTTCCTACGGGTTGACTCCGAGACAAAATCGCTATTGTCCCGTAGCGAAAATATTCAGCTATCACAGCTCTCCAGCTTCTCCTCCTTCACATACTTACAAGTCTTAGATGAG
>MU916092.1:4514-15110 GCA_036418165.1 Cooperia oncophora
CCTACGATAACGTGGGTTTTGAATGTGGTAGTTATTTTTCTACAGCTCAGAGGCTAATTAAAAGGTAACATTCCAGGAGATGGTATTCCGCGCGTTCTGTCGCGAGACCATCGACAGGCATGTTGGTCGAGGCCTCGACCCCTCCTTGTGGAAGGTTTGTAAATGTCACACAGTTTTTCTCAGTAATAGAGAATTTGAAGGAAATAACTTCAACCCTTCCAAAGACAATCTCGCGCTCGGCCAATTCGTAGGACTCCTTCTTGTTCAGGCAGTACAGTGCGTAAGCACGACGGTTGTCCCCTTTTCCGCCGTTCTCTCATTGTAAGGTGTAGGGGGTACAATTTCTACGATGGCTCTTCGCACTATTAGGGCAGGTAGAAACCTACGAAACCAGTCTCTGAAACATTTTCTTTCATGGAATCCAAACCTTACATAGCTCGACCCTGCCCCTGCACTTGCAGGGAACCTTCACTGCCGAGTCATGCTTGAAATACTTCTATTAAGGCGTTCTGGGGCATCTTTACGGCATTCCTAGGAAGGTCGTGGAATTGCTTTGAGTGGTGATCAGAAAGCTGCATGGGAGAAGCTGGGCACCACATTCAACGACGAATGCCAGCAACAACTCGCCAAACACGGACTCCCACATTTGTAACTCACTCGCTTTTAATCCAAATTATATTGAGATTTCCAGGAATTATTCCATCTGTATTTTAAACGAGTGAAGATGCATGTAGATGGTTCGAGTTTTCGCTTGTACTAACCTGTCAGTCGTCTTGCTTGATTTATGTGATTTTGGCGTGAATGTTTTAATTAAGACATTAGCTGTTGCAAATAAATATTCTAAAATTTGAAAAACCTCACAGTGACTCCAGAGGGAAGAGTGGCAGTGTTCCCGTATGAACACTGGGAGAGGTAGCTTGAGCTTTAGTCATACAGTTTGCTGGTATATGACGTGGATGGGTTTGAATGCAGCGTAGAATATTATTGCATGGAGCAACCTTCAATCCTGGCAAAACCTCAATGTCTACCCTTGCGCGCATCAAGCATCGTTTACCTCGGTTCTTCTTCTACAGCTGGGAGGCACTAGGTACGATCGCCATCTGCTGTCCTGCCACTGTTACCTGTACGTCTTTGCGGTTGAAAAGGTGTAGGTAGGCGAAGCTTGAAATGCAAACTGGGATGTGCTGCAACGCTCAAAACAATGCCCGAGCGGTTCATTGAAATCTTTACTTGTTCAAATAGTCCCGTCCACAATCTCAGGGCTGTCCCACATTCGCGGCTCTTGACAATGAAGTGGCGAAGGTTTGGTTTTGGCATCAAATTCAAGGATCTGTAGTAGGTGGATACAAGTTACTTACTAATTTTTTTTATTGCGGCTCGTCGGCACTAGTAATTCTGCTTCCATATAGTTATTTTACGATATTACAGGGGGAAGCCAAAGAAAAAGTCATTTTTTTCTTCATTGGACTCTTCGAGGGCTATCGTCACTTTATCAATCTGATCGAAATTTTTACCACCATTTTAAAAGAGCATATAAATGCTATCATGACACTTTCCGCCACGCTCTGGACGAGCGATATCTGACGAGATTCTGCACGCGACCGCGATTGCGGTGGCCGTGAGATTAGCGAGATAGTGGACTTCTCGCACCCGTAAGGCACTCTGTTGAATCTCTCGCGGAGCCGGGTTAAATTGAGGGTATTCAGGTCAGGTTGACTACTTGATATCCTTCATTTAGGATACTTCAGCACCTTAGTAGACAGTCCAAGGTAGACGAGTGTTTTCTCCAACGCCTTTCGATTCATGTGGGGCACTCAGCCGGTAGCAGTACAAAGTTTCAAGAAGGTATTGGGCGACAGACATGGAGGCAGCGGATATTGTAGAGTTGCCCTATGTAACGCCAGCGCTCCTTCAGTCCGGGGTCGACTGAAGGAAATATTGGTCTTTCGCATTCAGGTACATCCGGTCACCATCAATGGCGCCTTGGCGACTGGCGGTGACAGATGATTGTGCTAGAAGGTGGCAGTTGTCGGAGACGTCGAAGGCATCCATGATTATCGAGAGTATGGTCTCCTGGTAGCTATCCATGGGTGACTCCATTAGAAGTTTCGCAGCTGTTTGGAGGTGACATGAATTCCAAAGGTCTTCTCCAGTCAGGCTGCGACTGGAGATGACTTCATATTTTGGTGTACATGAAGGTGATGGGCGAGAGCCAGCTCCTGCTTGTAGAGGAACATTTTGGGTATCTCCGCGCCCTTGGTGATCCGCATCCAGTACTCATGGTCTGTGCAGCAAAAACTTTGCAGATATGTGACCTCGAGTCGAAGTGACATTTTTTGCCCCCCCTGTACATTTGTTCAAAAGGGAGGCGCATGTTTACAAAATCAATTCACTCCGCAAGGCGAGACAGAAATCTTGACGCTGTTTCGATCCACCAACGAGACACTGCGCATTGGCTCAATAAGTTCTCGCAGATATCGCCCCTTTGTATCCAGAGCTTCTTCGAGACACTATGTCATATGGTATGCCTTGAAAACTCAGGAAATTCTCGTTGTAACTTCGCATATAGGCTTATTCGTTGCTCTGATCACGAACATGACATATGATATTGTCAGCCTCAGGCCTCAACACTTTTCAACTGAAGTCAATATACAGAGGTGCAATGACAAAGACACTTTGTTCATGGAACATTCCCCCAGAAGTTTTTTTCTTCACGAAGTGAGGGGGTGGGCAAGCAATATGGACACTCGTGGTTGACACTGTCCCCAAATTTTTTATCCCTGAAACCGATGTGGGATCTTATAGCGCTTGATGATAAACTTGACCGTCGAAGTGCGTCATGGAACTGTATTATGGACCACAGTTAGCACAAGATTGGTGAGTTGTGGGCAAAAGTCAGACAACGGGGGAGGGTGGATTCGAACCCGCATTTTCCGCTTTTTCGTGAGCAGGTAGTCAGGTCCGCAGAGGCAACAACTACACCACTTTCGCGGCGCAAAAACGAGTGAGGAGGCCCACGATGTCGTCGTTCTTCTCATTGGCCCGTCTACATCATCATTGCACCGCCCTGCACTCATGCCTATGGTTTCTGATGGTGCGGTTGATTCGCTGCTGCTTCTCTTTACGTCGAGTGGTGAGAGTGAGGTGATAAGGGAAAACAGCTGATATCAACAAGTGAGAACTCGTGCGACCGCACCTTCTCTTCGCCTTGAGCACGTACAACCTCAATTAAGCAAGGGGTTCTATATAGAGCCTTTCCTATGATTTCTTTCTGATTTTTCTTCACTAAAGGGTTACTTGCGACCTCATGAGTATTGCATAACTCATCAAATTTGAAGACGGCTCAGCCTTCAAGCAGCAGTTATCAAACAATGGACGATAGTGTTGTTGTCCCAAAAGCTGGAAGGTTGGTCTTTCCCACGATCACAACCACACTCTCCAAGAACGTTGACCCAAGTGACAAAACAGCCCCTATTATATATCTTCTTCATGGTTATAATTACTTCAGGTCCTGCCTTCTTCAGCTCTCGGCTAAGTCTGGCGCCACCGTCTTTCTCACCGAAATTCAGATAAAGTCGTGAACTAGGATTATTTGAATACTTCCATCATTACTTTTAGGGCACTCTCGGCGTCTGTGCTCTGCTAAAGCCGGGTCACATACAGTCGTCATCCTTGCACTTGATAGTCAATGTCAGTGCGGCTGCGTGCGGCGCGGTCGCCCGCACCCGTACTGCACCAATCGTTGAACCAGGAAGTGACATTACTGTATTATATCCTTCGTGTTACTCGTTTTCTATCACTTTTTGTCGCATACGCGTTTCAACGAAAAGGCTGAGAAGGCTTCAAACAGTGTGCACGCTCCTTCTCGCCGACACGCCCCTATCAAGTGCAAGGATGACGACTGTAGGTGAGTCCTCCTCCTCCCGCTTAACCTTAGCCCCACATGGCGCTTTCACCAGAAATGAATGTCGGCTTCGCATTCAGGAGCCCCAAATAACCTTCGATTCGAAGTGATAACGGACTTCTTGGGAAGTGCGACCGTTTTTATCCGTACATCGTCAGCTCACTCTTCGTCGTTCTTGCAATGTGTGGTCTGGCGTTATCGTGCTGGTGAATAAACTGCTCCACGAGTAGTTTTGAAATGGGACTCCAAGTTCTCCAGCTGAGTAATGTAGACGTTGTCCGTCACTGTCGTTCCCTCATCTAGTAGCTTCGAGTACTCAGCGCCACGAACGCTTCACCTTATGCACAGCACCACCTTATTCTCATGAAGTTTGTGTTTGGGTACGTCTTACCGCCTACTTCGGCAACCATCATGGGCACGGCGGTGTGGTAGTGCCACTTCTGTCCTTAGAGGGTTCCACGCTGCACGCGCTTGAGTGGGAGAAGAGTGAGTGCCATTTCTGCTCTGCGATCCATGTCGTATTGCGGCGATGCGTGGGTGCCCATTTACGAAGTTTGCTAGTATTTTGGCATGGATCCCCCTCCACGCGAGCTCACCGCATGTCCAAATCTCATGTCTTTGAGAAGCACGGCGTTGTTTTCATCTTCGATGAAGAAATCGACCTCCATGGGCTAACCAGGGCTAGATAATCATTCGACTGGAAACGTTCTCCTTATAAATTTCCAGCAGGCGTAGGTAGGACTTCATCGGGGCCAGAAAGGTGCAGGAACAGCATGACATGGCGAAAATGAGGTGTTCAGATGGCACGAATGGCGAAGGCCTATCAGAACGCATTTTCTATATTTCAGTTAAAGTCAAGGGGCACGATAATTCCCCAAGGCGTGTGGGATTACGCCTAGCAGAACAGGATTCGTCGCCTATGAGCAGGCGCTGCGAGCTCTTTCGCCAATGAAGTGCACCTTATATCAGCGCCTCCTATCGAGCCACAACATACCCGACCGGGCGCCTACCGCGCCCGCCCGCCCACAAATATTCGAACCGATGGTGATGTTCGTATTGCTTCATTTGCGAAGTATGTATTTATATGAAGCGAAATTGATGCGAAGCGGCTGTGTGGATGCAGGAGTACATGCATGCAGCCGTATCTCCCGTGGCGGTTATTGGCACAATGCCAACGGGAAAGTCGTCCGAAATCGCTTTCTAGGTCTTGCAGGTTTTCGACCTTTTCACTTCACTTTTTCGCTATTTGCCCACCATACAGCACAGCTGCTCTATTTTAGACCGAGTACCGAATTATCTCGCCTTGTGCCGTTATGCTCAACGCAACTTTGCAGCCCCTTTCCTCCTCCATCAAGTGACTACTCAGACTTCCATTAAAATGTAAGTAGGCTAAAAAACGAGACCAGAACCGTAGTCGCAAACGTATCACTACTTTCTCTCCAATCTAATAATCCTGACTCAACCCATATGATCAATGAGGACTGTACCTTTATTTTACGTCAGTCATGAGTTCAATGCGGGGCAGCAATTTACTTCCGAAGAGCAGAGCAACCAAAAAACCCTTCGCAGGGTTCAGGGCGAAAGGGGCGACGTACGTCCTATATTCGTGGGCGCCTTTAACAGCAGAAAATACTGTCTCAATCTAGACTTTTCCTCAAGCTAGAATGAGTTTCTCAAAAGGAGACTGAAGTGTGCCATAGATTCAAAAAGAATTGGTGCTTCCCGCCTACATAGATTTCTATAGAGCTTGTCATTCCTTACCATTACATCGCTTGTTTCGCAGTTAAAGGCAATTCCCGCGACCACACTTCATAGGTAATACAGTTCAAAAATAGAATTGCCCTGTGTTTGTTGACTTATTGAAGAAGAAGGAAGCACGAAAAAGCGCCCGGAATAAGACCCTCTTTATTGACCGCTATAAGTTTCCCGAGTTTCAAGGTTCATGGAGGAAGAAGTCGCTTTCGTGGCGAAAAGTTTGCTCACTGGTTACCATTCGGAGGGTGAATGGTAGCGTTTTCAACATAAGAAGTTTGTGGGAAGGCGAGATGTTCAACTTCTTCTGCCAAACGAGGTTGTTAGAGATGAAACCTTTTACTGGTCTAACCTTTCGACATGCTCGTCCTCTTCAGAGGTCCAAGGTTACACCGTGCGGAGCCCCGCCCACGATACTAGTCCTCACTAACTTACTAACAGACAGCGTGAGCTAGGCTCCGCACGGTGGAACCTTCGGCCTCTGAAGAAGACGAGAAGGTCGAAACGTTAGGCCAATAAAAGGTTTTATCCTAACCAACCTCGTTAGGCAGAAGTAATTGAACATTCGACATCATGCCGAGGTTACACAAGGGACAATATTTAATTCATAGATGGGATGTTTTCTCAACGCATCCTTGACTGTATGGCAGAGAATTTCATTCTCTTCAAAAAGTAGCTTGCCCAGACTTTTTTTGCGATCCCTCAATCTTTGCTGAATCTTGCTAAACTTTAGCGCATATGAGTTGGTTGTCGAAGTGACGGAAATGAACGACTTCTAAGTCAGCTCCTTCCGCTTTGTCGTACTTAAACAGCACAAGCAGTTTAAAACTTATGAGTGTATGGTAAACAAACACTTTCACTTACGAACGCCTCAGCTCGACTCAAAATTTCCGAAACCGGTGTTTCCGACATCGCGAATATATGAACATCGCATTGGGGGCCCACCTTGGTACAGACGGTTAGGAGGTGTGCATGCACCGATTTTTTAGGCCTCTCCCACCAGGTAAAGGTGAGGCTCAATGAGAGTGTGCAATCATCCCATGGTTCCGCTCAATTCTACATTATGTGGCATAGGTATTCGTGAATAAGTTGACTCAGTAGGCTCCCAGATCAACTCAATCAGGCATCTGGTACGATGCCTTTCTGTCATGGCAAAACTGGAGGCTTAGAATGACTTGAAACATCTCTGAGCCTCATAGGAGACCTGCCAAGAAAAAGATAAATTTCCGCTTTACATGTGCATATGCCCTTCACTCATCCTTACTCATCCTCATAAGACAAGAAATCCGGTAAGGACATCAACTGAAGAATGACCACTTTTTGGCCACTATTTATTTGGCTTATGGTAGAATTATCGAAAGCTGAGATTAAGAACGATAAAGGTGCAATGAGGGCGACATTGGTTTTGCCTTTGCTGAGTTGATGCTGCAATCCATAATCCTACGGATTCGCTCTTGTGGGTAAGCTGGATTACAGGGGTGCGCTGAGAGTTGTGACGCTAAGGAATACTGCGGCACAGCTAACGTGTAGTTCGTTGCGGACGGTTGGGCGTGTCAGTGCGGCTGCGTTTGGCGCGGTGCCAAACTCGTTCTACACCAGTTGTTGCAGCGGGCAAGTGACAATACTCTATCCGTATCACTTCGTATTACTTCGTTTCTACCACTTTTTGTCGCATGCACTCTTCAACAATGAAGGCAGAGAACGGCTTTGACGGGGTGAACACTCATACTGGCTGACACGCCCAACCGTCCGCCCAGAGAACAGAGGTGTACCACCCAATTTCAAAAACTACTCATCCGCCACATGAAATCAACCGGCGACGACCTTCTTCTCCCTTGAGGCTGCATTCCCCCGCTGGCGCCGTGCTGCGGCATCAACTTCTGCCAGCTAGTTCCTCATGGAGGGGCTGCAAAGCACCTCGTATAAAACTCAGGCGTACATGCGTCTTGTCCCTGCTTTAGCTGCACAAAAAGCAACCACGCCTATTTTCTTGCGGCTAAACCCAAATTCTGGAATGCATGTTACCTGTAAATATTATTCAGGTCGAAACGAAGGTGGTAGTATTCAATGATTCCGCATATGTTCTATTAAATTATCGCGCTGAACCCAGAGATCAATATCGACCAAAAAATGAAATAAAGAGAGCACTCATTAGGATCCCCTCCACATACATAGCTGTTGAATGTGGTTGGGGGCAAATTTTACGGAAGGCGCTCTTGGCTAACCTCACTGCCCCATTAGTAACCTCAATCGGAAGGGTAGGTAGTCGAAGTCCGGTCGTTTCGAGACGGAGGTGTAGCATCTCGATATGTCTATGAACCATGATTATTAACCCGCTTTCCATGTTCTGATATTTTTTTGGAACGCAAGCTGGCTCACTTATCCTATTTGGTGCCTGAGGGCACAGTTAGTTTCATCAGAGATCAGCAAGAACAAGCTTTATTATGGTAATATCGCCTTGAGAGCAGGTGGCTAGTTGCTAAAGTCTAAGTATTGCATAGGGTGACACAAATAAGCTGACAGTAGCACACGCACCGCAATTACTGCCAAAGCGAAGTCAAGGCCTTGTCTTTTGTTGCGAATGACACGTTGACAAGTTACAAATCAGACGGGCCATTGTGCAGAAGGCGTGAATGCTCCTGCTCATCCTTCGAGTTGGGATCAACTTTAGGAAGATGACATGCACAGGATGCACAGGTAGAAAAACGCCGCGGAGTGCCTCATGCTCATGCCTTCCGAATACCATAAACTAGTCGATAAATGGCACAGAGGAAGTGGCATTAAATATTTGCGATTCTAACAATAGGAAAGGTGGTTAGGCCCGAAGTTGGTTCGTCTGAGATGTAGGCGTACGTCTCCGATGTGTCTTGGACCACGGATTAACATCCGCCGCCTTTGCGCATGATCTGGTGTGTTTGTCATATAACGAGATAACGAAGTCTTCCAAAGGAGATCCTTCAAAGACTCATACGTGATTTCCAAGCATAAGCGTTTGAGATGGAAGGTACTTCTTCCGATATGTCTTTGGACCATGATTATTAATCCGCCTCCCATGTCTGCGGTGTATGTATCTAAACGAGTGAACGAAGATCTTTCAGGGAGCATACTCACATTCAACACTCATTCCGGATATAAGTTGCTTCAAATTTGAAAAAAATTACGATAAGTCGCCATTGAGTTGCAGACGTGAAGCCAACCTTGTGGACGCTGAGCCACGGTACCACACAGGGTAGCTCATCCCAAATTGGAGTAGGCTCCCCTAGGAAACCTCCGTGAATTTGTTCGGAGATTACCACACGAGTGCCCGCATCTCCTGCTCACCGGGTGGATTTCCTATTACACTACCGGGGCCTTCCCCTCTCATGGTCAGCTCAATGGCTATTGCTTTCGAGCACTCACACGTTCAACGTAACGAGCCGGTTAGCCATTGGATCATCACGTTGAACGGCAGTGAACCGCAAGGTTGAAGGCTTTTACAAGTTTTAAAGGCTCGTTGGCACAAATAGGCATTGAGCTGATGGTGAGAGGGCAAAAGTGGTCCTGGTAGCATAATGGGGAACGTATCGCACAGAAATGGGGACATACGGGTTCAAATCCCGTCCGCGATCTGAGTTTTGCCCACAACTCAGCCCTCGTTTGGTAACTTTTGGATCGCGCACTGCGGCGCTACACAACATTTATCAAACAATAACAGCTTTATTCAGAGATAAGGAGGACTCGCAATCATGGTAGAGCTGCATCAATGCTGGCCTGATAAACTCAGTATCGAGAAGTGGTTCTTGGGTAACTCGAGATTGCTGTGAATATCTATCCTACCTATTCCATTCATAATTGTTATCCAAATTCACAACAGTAATGGTCCTTACAAACGACATGGCGTCTGACGGAGGCATGGCATGGAGCGCTGCCAGGTCACAATTCCCACCACTTGTAGCTCCAGGATGACACCAGTGGTGGAAAAGAGCGCTCTTGCTGCGCTCCAATATGCGCCGCGTCACACGCCTCATCACTTGCGGGGATTATCGTTGTGATTCGGTGTAGATCTCTTTCCGAACACCACTTGGTGCCAACTTCAAGGTTGGTTTCGGAGCGGTCTGAGGAGGAATCGACTTTTACAGGTGGCGTTACCTTGGGCAAATGACGACCCTCGCAGAGCTGTGAAAATAGAGCAACCTTTGGAATTACGGACTGAATAATAGCAATCTTCGCGTCAGGCAATCACAGAATTCGTCTCCAAAGGTGGCGATATTCTGATTGAGATATTCGGCGCGATGCCGTCGATTATGAAAGCTCTGCTCAGACAGAAGGTGTATTATAGAAAAACAAATGATCCTGGAAGGATCTCAAACTTGCACCTCACACTAATCGGACCCGTTTTGTGAAGGGGTCACAACACCAGGTAATGTGAGTGGGGAGCGTCGGCGCAACTTTCGGGAAAGCACTGCAGTACGTTGGGGAAAAGAAGGCGGTCCTGATGATGACAGCGATTGCACATTGGTGCGCTGACAGCGTTAAGTGCAGGTTTGAGTTCTCAGCGGTAGCGAAACTTTTGCCCACTACGCAGCGTTCCTGTGAATATTTTGTGGCTGTCTATTTTGTGGCTACAAATAGTTCATTCCACTTCAAAATAAGGTGGAGGCACGCTGGATTCGATCGGTATCCGGTGAGCGAGAAGTCAAAGCTATCCTGTAGACTAGTACTCTCAATCTGGAAGACCTCCAACATCGAGCAGCTCCGACAACGTCGCCACGGTCTAGGACATCATCTTCACCGCAGTCGTCAAGGCGCGGGTTGATGGTATGGACCGGACGTACCTGGAATGGAAAGACCAATATTTTCTTCGTGGACCCCGGACTGAAGGTGAGCGCTGGCGGTTACATCGAGCAACTCGAGAAGAATATCGTGGTTGCCCGTACCTTCTTGAAAAGTTTGTACTGCTA
>MU916093.1:3730-15104 GCA_036418165.1 Cooperia oncophora
AGAATATCGAAACGCGGCTTTGATTGAGGGAATAATTTTTGTGGATTTTTTAGTCGTTGAAGTTGAAAACGAAAACGGCGAAAATTAGCACCTTCGACAACTGCCTCTATTTACGTATAGTCGAAGTGCTAAAATCGCTTAAGCTGCTCCATACATTTGGAAAGGTCGAGCTAGAAGTTCCAGCAAGGGAATCTCACTAGGACGCTTTGGAACGAATTTCAAGAATTTTGAAGTTACCAACCTTCACCTCGCCGATATTGGGCAGCTCACGTCTGTTCCACCTGAAATTTTATGCTAATATTTGAATGTTTCGCTGATATGTTTTGCATGTTCTGATAGCAAATTTCGTGCTCTATAACACTGCTATAGAAATCTGTTCTCCAGAGGTGTTTGCTTTCTTGTGAACTAGGGTTACGTTTCTCTGCACGAATTTGTGCTAACATTTGAATGTTCGGCTGATATGTTCTATAGTTTGATAGCCAATTTTGTGGGCTCTATAACACAACATAAAAATTGGAGCTGTTTACTTTCTGTTAAGTTCAGGTTATCTTTACGGAACGTGAGGTCGATGAGAATTAGAGTTCCCGACTTCCTCTCTCAACCGCTGTCCACTGAAGCTTCAAAGCTCCTAGAGCAGCTCAATAGAATCGCCATGGTTTGAGTAAGGCTTAGAGTAACAGATTAGTGTCAGGACAGCTCTTAGCGAATTTCCCGAGATCATGGCACGCAGCTCTGGATAGGCCTCCTGTTGTAATGCGAAAGGAGGAGCTCTCTGAAAGTGCATGATGCTTATCGATGACATTATTATCCACCTGAAAATACAAGTTGATCAATGGATTCAAAATTTACTGCAAGCAATGTATAGAGCACGAATTGGCTATCAGAACATTATAGAACACATTAGCGAAACATTCAAATGTTAGCATAAAATTCGTGGAGAACGGGAACGCTAGTTCTCAACGACTTCGCGTTCCGTAATGATAACCTGAACTTAACAGAAAGCAAACACCTCTGGAGAACAGATTTCTATAGCAGTGTTATAGAGCACGAAATTTGCTATCAGAACATGCAAAACATATCAGCGAAACGTTCAAATATTAGCATAAAATTTCAGGTGGAACAGACGTGAGCTGCCCAATATCGGCGAGGTGAAGGTTGTAACTTCAAAATTCTTGAAATTCGTTCCAAAGCGTCCTAGTGAGATTCCCTTGCTGAAACTTCTAGCTCGGCCTTTTCCAAATGTATGGAGCAGCTTAAAAGCGATTTTAGCACCTCGAGACTATACGTAAATAGAGGCAGTTGTCGAAGGTGCTAATTTTCGCCGACTTCGCTTTCAACTTCAACGACTAAAAAATCCACAAAAATTATTCCCTCAATCAAAGCCGCTTTGATATTCTAAAACTACGTGAAGTTTCCTATCAGATGATATCAGGCTTGCTTGCAAAACATTTCACTTTTGGAACAAAATTTTCATTTTGAAAAAAACGCCATTACTTAATTGCAACCCAAATAATTTTTGCTCTTCCTCTCATGAAGGGCGTCTCATAGGCGCTGTTTGATGGTTTTCCGGCTAAATGCTTCAACTTATGAAGTACAATAGATATGGCGCTTGCTACATGGATGTATGAATGCATACGTGCAGCCGTATCTATCAGAGCGGTTGTTGGCACAATGCCAGCGGCAATCTCGTCCAAAAATGGTAGTCCAGTGCAGTGCAAGGTTTCCTCCCATAGGTTTTTGGCCGCCTGATTTCGTTTTTTCGTCATTTTCCTACTATATAGCACCCCTGCTACTAATTCTGAGCAATTCTGCCTTCTCTCTAACCAAGACAAATGATGTCTGAAAGTTTATTATCGCTAAGATTATACATCAGTACATAAAACGAAGACACGTTGTTGATAGCTGATTTGATACAATGGCTGATGATCTATTCGATGATGATGATAACAAAGTCACGTCACATCTACCAGGAACCATCCATCAGAAACCTTTTGTGGCATTGATGTAATCCCGTGTGAACGCCTCCAAATATGGTGTCACGCTTTCATCTAGATACTTGGTCTTCTTTAAATAAAGCAACAAGACTTGGTGTATATACAGGTACTGGTGTTCAGTCTGGAACAGTAAACAGTTTTGTCTGTTCATTGAATCGTTGACACTTGTCGTTAAAACAGAGGATGAATTGGCTAGTGGGCGGGGCAGTGATTGCCGCACCATTGGGTGAAAGGAGTTGGCTACAGCTTGGGTGACCTCACTCAGGCTGCGTTTATACTTTGCGGCAGCGTAGCGTAGCGCTTCCAGCGTACGCCAGCGGCAGTGCCGAAGAGAGGATGCATATCGATCTAGCTTCACCAGCGTCACCAGCGGCACGCTGGCGTAGCGAGGGCACGGGAAGCATAGCTATCGATCTAGCTTCACCAGCGTTTCTCGAGCGTTTCTCCAGCGGCACCAGCGTTTTGCTAGCGCTTGCAGCGGCAGGGAGTAGAGACTATGTGGCCGTGAGAGACGCGGAATCGACGTGTATTGTAGAGACCATGTGGCCGTCGGAGACGCAGAAGCGATGTGCATTGTAGAGATATGTGGCCGTCGGAGACGCAGAAGCGATGTGCATTGTAGAGACTATGTGGCCGTCGGAGACGCAGAAGCGATGTGCATTGTAGAGACTAAGGGCGAGTGAGAGACGCGCAATCGATGTGTTTTGTACCCTCCAGCTCTCCCATAGTCTCTACTCCCCTG
The DNA here is from genome assembly GCA_036418165.1 of Cooperia oncophora. Classification (NCBI taxonomy): domain Eukaryota; kingdom Metazoa; phylum Nematoda; class Chromadorea; order Rhabditida; family Trichostrongylidae; genus Cooperia; species Cooperia oncophora. The sequence continues at coordinate 6,467 of MU916093.1, forward strand.
CCGCTGCAAACGCTAGCAAAACGCTGGTGAAACGCTGGAGAAACGCTGGCGTACGCTAGCGTGCCGCTGGTGACGCTGGTGAAGCTAGATCGATATGCATCATCTCTTCGGCACTGCCGCTGGCGTACGCTGGAAGCGCTACGCTACGCTGCCGCAAAGTATAAACGCAGCCTAAACAGTGTTCCAGCAACTTCAGTGTGGACTACCACTTCGTCTATGACACGCAGCTCCGGTCACAACTCATTCCCTTTGGTCAAATAAGAATCACACTGCAAGCAATTAAATTAGGATAACCGTGCAAGTATCGAAGAGAACTTGCACGTGGGAAGAATTATAGTTCAGTTATCGAAGAAGATACACGCTGAGCATCGGCGGGATTAGATAACCCACTAAAAGATGCTCGATTTGCCATGGGGACGCGAGTACAGCGACCCATCGCACTGCCTCCCACTTCGTGGCCCTTGGAAGGAGCGGACCCTACCAAAGCCAAGGAGGAGGGGCTGCTAATGAGTGAGACAAAATGTCTCTCTGTCTCCGCCTATAGGATTAGCATGGACTCGCTAATAGGGAACATTTTGTCAAATCTCACTTGCCTTTCGCAATCGTTCACGAGAGGGAGATTATCACCGAGCCTCAGCCACCAAGTTGTCCGAGCCCTTTAAGACCTGAACATCGTTGCAGCAAGCACCGCTAGCAGCTTTGACGCCACGCCCGTTTGAAATGCAAGCTGAGGTCTCTTTTGTTGGCAACGTCTGCGTGTCTGTCGCCCCCTCGCCTTATCTTTATGTTCTGTGCTCTCACACTTCGTGTCCGGTCTCTCTCACTGTCCCTTCTTCTCTCGCTCTTTCGTATGCTCGCCCAAATCTCAAAATCAATCAGCTGCCACAAAGAGGGCTTGAGGGGTCCTAAAAGACTTTTCGGTGAAGAATCAAGTGCGAATGCCGAGGACGAGCGTAAGGGGCTTATTGACGAACGGAAAGGCTCGCCAACCTGTATACTGTTGTTTCGTTGCTTACGAAGTTCTACAAGATAGGTGGAGATCTCAAGTAACGGTGCTGGTAAATGCAACAGTTCCATGGCGTGTTGAATTAACACTATAGAGCCAGTACGACCAATTCCAGCTGAGCAATGAACGATAATTGGAGCACTGGAAGAGACACTTGTGACAGAAATAGAAACCTGACGCCCAAAAGCTTTCATGAAAGACGTACGTGTTATCTTTAAGTCTTGATAGCAGCACAATCGGTGCCAGATCTGCGTCTGGCACCCCACGATCCGGCCAATCCTGCCAGTGATAGTGTTGACATAAGTGGAGGGGTTGGCCCGGTACACTCACTTCCAAGCTCCGTACAAGTATATGGATTCGAGTTTCGAATGGGAACGGAAGCTGGCAAAAGATGAGTTAAAGGAATCGTAGTATGTGTTTCGTAACCTGTACATGATCTATTATGCCCCTCTTTTTTGGGGCTGATACGACCCCCCATCCAGCCAGCCCTCTGTCCCTCCTCAGCGGAATCGCAGGCCGTTGCCGCTTCAAGCGGGGGGGGCGGATAAGTGGCCTCATGTTAAAAACAGGAAAAGCCGCGAGACGCCACTACGCGCCACCACCCCTTCTACCAATTCTCAGATTTTCCCCAAGTTGCTGCCACTTTCCCAAAATTCTCCGAAAAGTTCCCTACTTTTCCCCAAAAATTTTGCTGTCGAGCGCTGGGGAGGGGAGTGGGGGGGGGATATATTGGACAATGAAAGGAAAAATCACGAAAAGTCCAAACCACCACTCCCCACCACTTCATGGAAAAAGCTAGAAATAATACGACCCCCTCCGCTCCTCCCCAACACTGAGCAAGTACGACTCTCCTTTTACATCCGTCCGTAAATGAGAAAAATCAACATAATCAAAATAAATTTCTCAGCCTAAACCACGACCTCCCTCTCCTGGCGGCCAAAATACGACACCCCTGTTGAGGATTTCCTAACAACGATGTGCCCTGGTCTACCGGCTCAGACAGTAGAGCTCCCACAAATGCGAGAAAAGGGGAGGGGCCTCTACTACCGTTCTTTCCTAGGGAGTGTCCCACTGCGCGACTTGGGACAGCAGGGAATGACCAAAACGGGATTAACTTCGGAAGCGTTCATCGCTCAACTAGCCCTCCTTAGCACATTGATAATCGACCAAATGGATGACTGTCGCGTTTGTCTCCACCTACTCCTTGCGCGTTACCTCGACGACAGTGGGCGGGGTGAGGATACCTATTGCACCTTACGGGCGTTCTTAGTTCTTAATCTTCATCGAAGACCATCACCCACAACATACGAATGTCAGCGAAGCGCTTACCGGCTCCTGTTTCTTCAACGAAACCGTCACACCACCTTCGAAACTGACTGGCCTGTCCTCTTCGGTTGGAAAATATTCGGCGCATTTTTTTGCGTTCTGTGATTGGATCCGATCATGATCTGACTCTGCATGGCTAGACTGTGCACTACAAACCTGTTCTATAAAATTACATAACATAAGAATGGCTACAGACTTCTCTTGTACTACCATGTACCAGAAATCCGGACATGTTTTTGGTAGCGGAGCCTGAAATTAAATGAGTCACTCGGTGAATCGACGCGACTAGGACTGGACTTCACGTTCGCTTACTTACCTATAATCAGGCTGCTAACTAGTATTGACTCTAACCTGAGTACATATGAAACGTTTTGGATTTGTCGGTGATGAAACGTAGTTTGCGTGAATATATGAAACAGGGCCTATTCGTATAATAACGCGATCGTTGTCAAGGCAGCCGACATCCTATAAACAGAAGATTTCAGAAAATAAGGGTAATATTTCCATTCAAGGCGAACCCATCCAGGTGGTGTAGTAGGAAGTGATGCCGCTCACCAATGGCTTGAGTGTGAGAGCCTGGATAGTGTCTGGGCCAACCAAGCTCCATCCCTCCAGCCTCGCGCAAGATTGCTGGCAAATCGCTTGCAGGGTGTAGTCAATGGACTTTCACATGGTTCACCTGGATAAGGACGACACAATGGGTGGCGGAAGGAGGGGTGCAGCAGCGCGTCATTTCGCGTCATGTCTGCTTGCCTGCGTTCTCTTGTCGAGCAAGGAAGTTGCATACCCATTCATTCTCTCGTATGGACCCACGATTTGAGAAATAGTGACAAGGCCAGAGAAGGCATGCATAGTCTCCAAACCTGCGCATAAGGCATTGTTCACAGTCTGCGGCCCAGCGTTTCTCTAGAAAGCAAGGCTCCGGGAAAGCTTTCGATGGGTATCGATTGGCGGTTGGGCGAAGAGTCTGGCGGTTGCGCAAAACGGTTTTGATACGGGCGGGCGGTTCACGAAGTGACTGGGCGAAAAGCCCAACCACCCTGGCGTTTTCCTCTAGGGCGGAGCCTGCGAAATCGATACGCATCTATTGCTTTTCGCCCAACCGCTGAACCGCGGCGGTTCGTCGAACGGGGCGGTTGGCGATTCTCCGATCAATAAGTATTTTTTTGCTTCTCGGGGTCTCAGACTGTGAACAATTCCCAAGAGTTCGTTCCAGCCCCAGGTATTGATCGACGTCGCGGAACCCTTTGTGACCTTCAATAAAGATCAAAAAAGGCAGCTCGAAGTGTACATCACCAACCTTGTATCGATTCCTCCCTTCAGCATTTTGTGCAACAAACTCAGTCATCTTTGTGAAATCGTTAACCCGTTTCATTGATTTAAACTCCGCTATTAATCCTTTTACACCTTTTTTGAAGGTCTCTTCCACAAATACTTTTACCTGCAATAGAACTGCTTACATCAGCTCTACTTTCTTTACTGTTTTAAGGCACAGTGACTTCCGGGAGGTGGGATCTTTCCGTGCGCTAGCTAGGTAGGTCCACAAAGGATAGGAGAGTATGGCGCGATAGGATGGAGCAGACAGGTGGTAGAGTACAGGGAGATAGGAGGGCAAGAGACTGGGTATCATCTGTGTGCTACCCTCCTATCGCGCCACTCTCCTCTCCCGGACGCTGGTAGACGCTGGTGGACGCTGGCAGACGCTAGATCGATATCTATACTTTCCTAGTCGCTGACGCTGCCAGACGCTCGGAACGCTGGTGGACGCTATTGGTCGCTAGAGGACGCTCCATCAGGGAATGAAAGCAGCCTTTTGTCTTCGCCTTACATGCCATACTTACACCATGGCGTATTCAGCAGGTGTGGAGCTTTACCCCTGAATTGCAGCAATGCGCATATCAGCAGAATTTTCCTCGCTAGCCGACTCTTTAGACACAGACTCGAAGTGAGCTGTCGACTTGTGAAACGCTGAGAGAACTGATAAAGTCCACCGCACCGCGCGAGTTGTTACGTTGAATAGACTGGGTTCTCGTGCGAATGTACAACGCCTATTTCTATCCGACTTTGGAGGGGGAGTCACTGGAAAAGGGGATATACCACTGAAGCAACTTTGCGCCTTAATCCCTTTACCGTACAACTTTCCGCCGCGAAAGTGGCACAGGGTTGTCCACTCCGGACCACACTACCTTCCCACATAACCTCTTGCATTTTCATAGGTCATCGCGGACCGCTCCTTCAACCATTAGCATACCTGAGCACGTTTTGCTGCCCTTGACACACGTCGCGAACCTTCTTCTGTAGTTTTTCCTTGCACACTCTGGCTAGCAGCTGTTTGGATTGATGTCCTGAAAGAGTTTCCGCAGTGGAAATGTCCTTCTTCTAAGTGTAACTTTCACTCACCTCTGCTGCACGGAAGGTGTTTCTTCTTCTCTGAAATAGATTCCTTATTGTTGAAAGAAATGAAAAGTTCTTTTAGAAGAACACGGTTTTCGGCTCACAATTCAATTTATTTACGTGGAAGTCTGTCTCCGGAAAGGCTTTGATCCCTGGACATACTATCGCATATGACTATGACTATATGACTATTGCATCCGTTTCGCACGAGACCAAACGGCGCACGCGCTATAGGCGACACGCCATGTTATCCCAGAACACCAAATTTGGTAAAGTTCGCTTCATGTTTCTGCTCCTCTGGAGTATCACTAGATACTAGGCACCCAGAAAGGGTGCTGCCTTCTCCCGTTGTATTTTTCTTAATTTTCTCTCCCTAAGCCCCACAACCTATTGGTACGCAATAACTGCCTGATTGGCAACGGGGAAAACAAACAGGAATGCTGGTGCGCTGTGCACCACTTTGTAACGTAGCGCCAGGCTATTCGGTAATGTATCAGAGTCGCAACTACACTAGCAGGTAAATCTAGCCTAAATCCTAGCGAATCCTCCACTGGTAAGAAAAACGGGGGGAAAAACCTGCGCCTGTTCCAAGAGGAATGGGGCCAGTTAGGCGATGGACACTTGTCGAAGCCTGCAGTGACGCTTCTTCAAAGAGTCATTCCGCGATAATCAATGGGCGGAGATTCGTTCATTTCCTCGTTGGTGCATCCTTTCATCGATTAGTGTGAAGGGCCACCAGGACGACGCAATCACAATACAGTCATAAGTCCCTCTCCAGCCATTAGTTATCGAAGAATGTGCATTCAAGCTCACGATGAATACTCTCGAGTTCGGAGCAGTGTCCATGCAATGAGCTGCTAACCCTCCTAGTAAAAGCAGAGGAACTATAAACACTATTATGCTGTAAGCACTACAAAGCCACAGTAATCGCTTTTCCCATTACGATGGCTTCAGCGTAAATCAGCGGCTATTTCTCAAATTGGCGCGACTAATCAGATAATGCCTCTAAGTCTTCTTCCTCTCCCTAGCGTGGTTCCGCACTGTTCGCTCTCCAGTGGTCCGCTGTTCTTGTTAGACGTCGCCACTTGTTCCGATCCACTGCATCTTCTGCCGTGGCTTTCACTTCAGTGAGGTCCTTCTTGATGACGTCCCTCCATCTTTTCTTTGGGGCTCCTCGTGGTCGCTTGCCCTCTGCTTCGAATTCCAATGCCTTCCTTATTGGGTGGTCTTCAGGCCTTCTCAGAACGTGCCCATACCATCGCAGTCGCTGCTCTCGTGCCTTCAGCTGGATCGCGAGCCGTCTACCGCCCTGACGTCCTCGTTCTGACTCTATCGAGTCGTGTCCACCGCAGGCCCATCTCAGCATCCTCATTTCAGCTGAGTGGAGCTGCCTTTCATGGTTCTTGCAGATGGGCCAGCACTCACTGCCGTAGAGCATTGTAGGCCTTACCACCGCCCGGTACACCTTGCCTTGAGCGTTCTCGAGCACCGCCGGTCGCATAGGATGCCAGTGGACTTCCTCCATTTCATCCAGGCTGCGTTGTTTCGGGCTTTCACCGCCTGGCCCACGCTGACATCAGTTGCTAGGTCTCTTCTCAGGTACTGGAAGCCCTCGATCCTTTCGATGCTCTCGCTGTGGCGGTGTACGATGGGTTCGGTACACTCTTCAGAGCTCAGGATCCTGGTCTTCTTTACGTTTAGCCGGGAGTCCATTCTCAGCGAGCACATTCTGCTGCCGCTGCACCTTGCTCCTGGAGCTCTTCCCTCCTGTCCGCTATCAGGGCGATGTCGTCAGCGTAGAGGATGGTTTTCAGTGGCCCCCATGAGTTCTTTTGCCATGACATCCAGAGTCAGGAGGAAGAGGAACGGGCTGAAGGCTGCTCCTGACTGTACCCCAACCGTAGTGTCTACCTCATCTGTAAAGCCATGAGGGGTGCGTACAGCGTACAAGCTGCTTTTAGGAAAACCCCCCGATCGCGCATGTCCTTCACTGTGAAAACTGGGTGCTCCGGAACGTCACGTTCCCTAAGCGCCTCCAGAGTACAGGCCAAGGCAGGCGGTCGAATGCCTTCTCAAGGTCCAGGAAGGCTAGGTAGCAGGGTCGCCGCTTCTCTCGGTACTTCTCCATCAGCTGTCTGGCGATGAAGATGGCATCAGTGCGTGGACCTTCCGAGCATGAAAGCCCGAACTGTTCTCTGCGAGTAGCGGACAAGTGCCTCAGCCTTGGGATTTGGCCAGTGCGCTCGCATACAGCTTCATGGGTATGCAGGAATCAACTCCGCATGCCTACGCGTAGTTTTGAAGCCACTCCGCGCGTCCGCTTTCTGTTATGAGGATGCGGACGCATTCGTGCTGCCTCCTCACTGCACCCGCCCACCCTCTTCACCTGTTACGTATTTTTAAGGAGTGTGTGAACTCAACTCACCCATGCTCTCCAAGGGCCCTCCCATGCCTCTGTCGGGTACCCCGTCTGGACCCAATGCTTTCCCAACCTTCATTCTCCTTAGCTCACGGCGGACTTGATTCTCCGTCCAGCGGCATGATCAGGATCTGCGTTCGCTCTATTTATGGGCTATCCTTGTGGGGGAATTTTTTTGTTCCGAAGTCCCTCGGAGTATTCTTCCTACCTCTTTCTGACTTCGGCTGGTCTCCTGAGAATGACACCGTTGCTGCTCTCACAGTCTTCACGACCCCGATGTTCTGAGCAGGGCGATGCCGAGCTTTAGTCTCCCAGGACTTCCTTTGCTTACTGTAGGATAGCCTCTACTGCGTAGGCTCAGGGGTCCTTTATTGGCCTGGTGGGTCTGGGAGCCCAAGCTCCACTATTCTCCTGGCGGGGCTATCCTCTTCTACCTTGCGCATTTTCCACCACTGAAATCTCCGCTCTGCTCTCACCCTCGTCTTCTTGAGGAGGTCTATGGCGATGTCTGCCAGGAGAGGCCTGTGCTCGAGGGCACGCTCTTCCCCAGGCAGTACCTTGATATCCTTGACGGTTTTGAGAGACGACCTTCTGCCAGGACATGGTCGATTTCCGTTTGTCTCCCTCCACTGCTGTAGGTTATCTTCTGAGTCCTCCTTTTCGCGAAGAAGGTGCTGCAGATTGCTAAGTCGTGGCTGTGGCTAGGTCAAGGATCCGTTCTCCCTCAGCGTTCTTTGCCCCTATTCCTTGACCTCCGTGCACCCTTTCTAGACCCCTTCTGTCACTTCCCACATGGCCATTCAGATCCCCAGCTATGGTGAGGTAATAATCCTCAGTGAGGTAATAATCTAGGCACGCCAAAGATATTTGAGCGGTGTATGTCTCGGAAGCACCCTCCAGTGAAGCATAGTAAGGCTGAGCTGTTCAGAAATGAGTATAGAGAGATAGGGTGGCATGTTCTAGCGTCCACTAAGGCAGTTGCGACTGGAGGCTTAGAGAAACTGCCAAAGTACAAACCGAGATCTGCTTTCAACAAATGTGATATGAGCGTGGTCTACCGTTAGACAGCTTATGGGATAACGCACGTAATCAACGTAATCACTTTCTCGGAAGCATTGAAAGCTACTCACACAGTCTGACCGGTTCGTTTCCGCACAGCCCTCTTTGAACCTTCCTCGATAGTTTTTCCTTGAATTCTTGCCCTTCGACCAGTCCGTCGTTTTCCCCTTCGTCGAGCAAGCTTTGACCTTCAAGTACTTTGATGCTCATACACTTACTGCATTATCACTTGCCGTAATCTCTAAAACACTTCAAAGCCACTCACGGAGCATCTTCTCTCTGCGTCAATTCAAGCTTGGTATCTGCTAGAAAGAGGATGTCACACAGGCTCAATTCTACAAGTTCGAAGGGGAGGGGGGGAGGCAATGAGTAGGGGGGTCAGGACGTGGGAATCGCGCAGAAGCAGGGTTGGTCAGCGCGTGATACGTGACCAC
>MU916094.1:23991-46718 GCA_036418165.1 Cooperia oncophora
ATAGTTCCATGCAGACTGCGTCTCACTCGCGCTATTTTCAGTTTGCATTAGCGTCGATAGCAGAATCCCGCAGCGATCAAACGGTAGTGGTGAGAAGAAGCGAACGTAAGAGGACGCAGACAGGTAGCGCATTCTGCTGTAGTATTCATTCGTGTGTGGTCGTGTTGCACGTCGCGCGTCTGTGTACCTTGTCTGTGGGAGTGGGCGCAAACGGCATCGAACGTTTCACTCCAGCTTTATTTCCGCGCACTGTCGAGTGATAAATTGCCACACATCCGTACCCGTCCTCCTTGCACAGGCAAGGATCAGGACCCGGAAATGAGCGCAAAGTCGGCCTTTGCAGGCATCTGGGCTTCTGAAGCCTAGAAGGCACATTTTGCGATAGCATTGTACGCAATGGCTTCAGAAACGGAAATGTAGGTGCCAGTTAATTTGTTAATGGAGAGGAAAACAGAAGTCCGTCTTCATTGGGGTCCCCTTTCTGCAATTTATCGTGGTCACTAGGCGAGCACAAGACGGTCAAGATTAACTGCGACTGGGGGAGAGGGGCATAACTATACTATTACAACGACAATGACAAAGTGAGTCAGCATGGACATCGTGGACTAGATGATAAGTTTGGAGCCGGCTTTCTTGTTTTACTTGAGCAGTGAAAAGAGCACTCCGTGGTTGCTGAAACACGTGACCTATTTGCAAAGTGGGTTTCTGTAATCGCCAAATGTGCTCTTAAGTCCTAAGTTCCTAACTTATTTGTAGGGGTGGTGCCCGATTTTCAGAATAGTCCACGTACGACTTTCTTGCAATCTTGGCATGCTAGATATCCTTTTCGTATGTCTTCAAGCCTGTACAAGATTGGATGGCTTTATTACTAGGCCTACGTTTCGGCGTCTTCGCCTTCGTCTGAGCCTGAAATGGACAAAAAACAGATGTAACTTGCCCGCTCAAGCGCCTAAACAATCCTCAAGACAATTTCCCTAGACTAGTAAAGCATCCAACGATATCAATCAATAGTATTATGGCTCACCTGATCAGCCGCCGCTATGCGGGGTCGACCACCCTGAGGAACACTTAATCGAGAAGTAACTGTTACTATTCACCCTCCTCGACCTCACGGTAGATCAAAACTTGCAAAGGTCGAGGAAGGGTGCCAGCTCACGCGTTATGGCCACACACTCTCCCTTTCTATTCATCTGAGGGTCCTTTGCCGTAATCCAGAATGCCTCCAATGTCTTACGCGCTGTGATCTCGGCCTCCTGCGCTAATATGGTCACCGACACGTCGAATGTCGTGCCTTCATGATGTTGAACCCGATGGGCTCCAAGCGGGGTATAGGCTCGCGACCTACTGAGTCCCTCCAGATGTTCCTTGACCCGCACACGGAGAGGACGACCTGTTTCCCCTATATACTCACTACCACAGCTTTGGCAGTGTATCAAGTAGATAACTGCCGACTTCATACAATCACCCTGCTTACCAAAGGGGCAAACGACACATTCTGGAGTGTCACACAATGTGTCGTACAGGCGGTTGCGAACCAGTAGACGTTGAAGGTTAGATGGGGGTATTTCCACAGTATTGAATTTCGTCTGCAGATCACACCGATGTTGCAGTGATCGAACTGCCTTACTCAACTGATCGGAAATGAAAGGCAGGCAAAAAACAACTTTATTAGGCATCGATTGATGGATGTTTACTTATGAGACACGCGCAATACCCCTTCGCGCCACCCCCAAAGCGAGGATATCCATTGGACAAGGCAATGCCCTGAGCGATGTTCAGGGATTCTCTTTTCAACTCCACATCGGACGAAACCTTACTGGCGACCCTGAACATGTTTGTTACTACAGCTTGCTTTGTTTTAATCGGGTGAGCCGAGGAATAATGAACCAAAATGTTCTTAATGCTCGGCTTAGGCGAGACTACAAGAAAAGTTCAATAGATTAGTAGAGCAACAACGATGTCACATATCGCGTGCGGTCTCACCTGATAACTTCAAACACTATGACCGATACTGAGAACACTAGTAATGTGGAGCAACCAACAAAAACGCGGGTCCTGGTTTTAGGCAATGTTAGAAATGGGTCCAAGTTTTGCTCCTACGCAGTCCATGACTCCCAGTGTCTCGCGCAAGATCGTGGGTAATCTGCAAACACTTCACGATCGCCTCCGATATAGAGCTAATGTTGAACAGCGGGTGGGGGGCGGGGGCGCGGAGACAACTCGAAAAAGTTCCCTGCTTTGCCTTTCCAGTCAATTTTTATAAACCACAAGAGCCCAACAGCACCGTGTACACTAAGTTCAGCATGTTTGCCACCTCAGTTTTCAGAATAGTGCGGCAGCATGCTGGGAAGCGAACTATTCCCAACCTTACCCCATCACAAACGCGAGGTTTCAAAGAAATACGTGACGGCGTGAAGGCTGGCAGAATACGTTTTTGTCGATTAGCGACAAAGGTGGGAATTTGTGGTTTTACCGCAAGAACTCGATAAGGCAATCACGAGAGTGCACCTCCAAGATGGGACCTTATATGGCAGATCATCGGAAAAAGAGTACAACAAACAATATCGCAAAAACTCCAACAGGATTTGATGTAGTGTTGCGAAGGAGGCAGGCATCCCCAACACCACAATCAATCGGCTCAAGTATGATCTGCCGATCCTGTCCTGTGTTGTACTTACTTATTAAGACCCACAAGCTTGCTTTGTCTGATTTCGGCTCGAATGATCCTGGCACATTCAAAGTCCGTCCCATAATTAGCAACATTGGGGGACCTACTGACAAAATATCATGGTTCCTCAACTTGATCCTTGGACAGCTTCTTCAGTACGTGCCCGCCACTTAACGGATACGATGCTACTAGATAAACTAGCCAGTGCCAGCCTTCAAGGGGATAGCGTCATAGAATCATTTGACGTGACATCATTGTACACCAATGTATCGAATGGCGCGGTACTGGAGGCTACTTACGAGTTACTTCGTGAGCACGAATCATCCCTCAGTCTTTATGGGTTCACGATCTCACAAGTAATGACAGTCTTACACGAGTGCCTAGAATGCTCTATTTCGGTGGGCGGGTGATTATTATATAAACAGCTGAAGGCCTTGCTATGGGCGGCTAGCCCCTGTCTTAGCCATAGTGTTCATGTCCAAAGTCGAGGAACCCGTGCTAGACCGCAGACCAATTCTATACTATCGATACATCGATGACTGCCTCATTATATGTTCAACTCAAGACGAAATAGATGCCTGTTTCGATCTATTAAATGAGCAGTCGAATAACATCAAATTCACACGGGAAAAACCCGTCAAGAATTGGCTGCCGTTCCTCAATGTTCAAGTCCAGCTATTACGTGGGGCAGTCAGGACCAAATGGTATCGAAAGCCGAGCAGTAAGAACATTTTGGTTCATTATTCCTTGGCTCACCCGATTAAAACAAAGCGAGCTGTAGTAAAAAATTTCAGAGGTCGCCAGCAAGGTTTTGCGTCCGATGTGGAGTTGAAAAGATAATCCCTAAACATCGCTCAGGGCATTGCCTTGTCCAATGGATACCCCCGCTCTGGCTCTAGGGTGGCGCGAAGGAGGCATTCCGCATGTCATAGAAACATCCATCAATCGATGCCTAATAAAGTTGTTTTTTGCCTGCCTTTCATTTCCGATCTGTTGAGTAAGGCAGTTCGATCACTACAACATCGGTGTGATCTGCAGAACGAAATCAATACTGTGGAAATACCCCCATCTAACCTTCAACGTCTACTGGTTCGCAACCGCCTGTACGACACATTGTGTGACACTCCAGAATGTGTCGTTTGCCCCTTTGGTAAGCAGGGTGATTGTATGAAGTCGGCAGTTATCTACTTGATACACTGCCAAAGCTGTGGTAGTGAGTATATAGGGGAAACAGGTCGTCCTTGTCCGTGTGCGGGGTACAATACTAGGTTAGGACTCAGTAGGTCGCGAGCCTATACCCCGCTTGGAGTCCATCGGCTTGGGCACGCCAACAATAGTATGGGTGGGCTGATGGGGTAACGCAGCCCCATCCATGAGCCACAATACTATTGATTGATATCGTTGGATGCTTTACTAGTCTAGGGAAATTGTCTTGAGATTGTTTAGGCGCTTGAGCGGGCAAGTTACATCTGTTTTTTGTCCATTTCAGGCTCAGACGAAGGCGAAGACGCCGAAACGTAGGCCTAGTAATAAAGCCGTCCAATCTTGTAAAGGCTTGAAGACATACGAAAAGGTGCCCAATTTGTTTTTCTTCATACTGCACCTTTGGATGTTCTTCATTTGTCTCACTTTGCAACCCACTGGGTTTCGTTTGACATTAAAGGGCACTTGGCGTCTACGATAAATAAATAGCAGACGCGCACCGCCTCATGTGCTATTGCTGAAAGTGAAAGAAAGTCATACTTCTTTGGCGTACGATCATATGCCACTCGACGAAGCCATCCACCTGTCTGAACATTCCATCCATCCAGTGTTTCTTTGAAGCTTTGCGCCATCTGAACGAATATCGACGACATAAACAACGCTTTACAAAAGAGAGCTGGTTTAGTAATGCAGTGATAGACGATATACTTGAGCAGCATGGTTAATGGGATCGATTCAAGCCCCCCTCCACCCCCCCCCCCCTCCGTCGGCGAAGATGGTGGTCGTTGATAGGAAGATTCCCTCTTCAGGGGGGTGGGAGCAGGGTACGCCCTGCCGTAGAAGAAAATTACTGCAAAAAACTACCAAACAATATTCCTGCATTTCTTGAGCTTCCAACCACTTTTACGGAATTTTCCCCTCATTTCCTTCACGTCCCTCCAAAATTTCCCAAAAACGCTGTCGGTGAAGGAGGTAAAAAAAAGGGGGGGGGGGTGTTTATAGAACAGTCGAAACAGGAAAAATTGCGAAAAGTCAACAACCGAATACATCTCTCGAAGGTAGTTCGACCAACTCTCTCCGCGACCAAACACGACCTCCATCGCAGGGATGGCCCAACGCACGACGTGCTCTGGGTGGGAGGGAATCGTACTTGGCTGAGATTCACGTTTACCACATACAAGGGTGGGAGGAGAGGGGCAAAAAAAGACACTTTGCTCGAGGCACATTTCGGTAAGGATTACGCAGTTCAGAGAAGAGACGTGGATACGAGTACCAGGGCGGGTTTTCGTCCATCACTTTCATGTACACCAAAATATGAAGCCATCTCCAATCGCAGCTGAACTAAAGAAGGCCTATGGAATTCATGTCACCTCCAAACAGCTGCGAAACTTCTTTTCTCTAGTCATCCACAGTCGGACAGCTACCTGAGGAACGACACTTCTGGAAGACTTCCAACATCGAGCAGCTTCGAAAACGTTCGCTACGGTCCAGTACATCATTTTCCAAGAGGAGCCGACCATGCCAATGAAGATGCTCGTCGACCGCACTCCATCCCTCGCGGTGTCTGGTCGGTTCGTCAAATTCTAGTACCTGTCTCATCACACCATTTTAGGTATGTACCCTCAACGAACCAGCGAAAGCATTTTCCTGGAGTGCTGAACAGCAATCTCCTGCGGAAGCTCAGGGATGGAATGCGTGAAGAGGATCGTTTCAGCGACAAGGAGCTCTTCATGGTCTCTCCTCTAGAGAACCACAAGAACATCCGCATTTGGATCGCCCCAAAAAGAAGCAGCTCCGTCCCGGTGCTCTGCAGTCGCCAAGATCAACCAACTGACGCGGGTTGATGGTATGAGTCGTTCGTAAACAGTGGGCTGAAAGTGAACGCTGGCTGTTACATCAAACGGCTCGAGGAGGATGTCCTGTCTTCATGTCGCGGCCTTAACGGTCGTGGGAGCTTCGTACAGTAACAGGATTGAGCGCCGGAACATGGCGCTCGAAAATTTCTCGCCTATTTGAATCGAAGGGCTTCCAGTACCTGAAAAAGACGGAATATTCAAGTGTGTCACCTGAATCAAACCCCTTCAATTACCGGGTTTGACGGAGCTCAACAGGGTGGTCTACAGTGGCGGAGAAATCAACGACCTCGCTGAACTCAGGCACCGAATCACGGTCGCGTGGCAGAATCTCTCGATGGCGCTCGTCCAGAAGGCTGTGGCGGAGTTTCGTGATAGTGTACAATGTGTTGTTGAATTTGGTGGTGGAAATGTCCAATCAAAATTTAATAAAGTGTAACTTATTTCGCTTCGAATTTCGAGAAAAAGTGTCTTTTTAGCCCTCTAACTCCTCCTAGCTGGTGACATCTCAGTCTTGCTAGAATATATTTGACAGTTGATCGGCTGTGTTCCCCCCTCCCGGTTGCCGAATGGGAGTTGGTGGAGAGTGAGGGCGGTTTCTGTGAAGTTTCTCCGTCGCGACGATGTGTCAACACCTACACTACTCAATTCCTTTACCATTGTAAATGAAAGCTTAACGTGCGGCGAGATAAGCCAAAAGCATACTTGAAGGCTACTGCTCATAGTTTCACGCTGTAATATGTAAACGTTTCCGGTCGGCTAGTGGTCGCAGGCAGGCTAAAAACATGCAAAATCCACAGACCAGCTCCGGAAACGTGATTGCGAGATGACTACTACCATCTTCTGGGAAAATGGCAAACTTCACCTCCATACTTTGAAAATCGTTGTTTCGCTTTTGCCATTTAAACTACGAATGAACGGCGTACAAGCGTAATAAATTGTCTGAACTTACTTAATTTTGGCCTAGTTTGCCCCAAGGCCAAACGTTTCTGGTAACACAAGGCAAGGAATTATGACGGCCTCACAAATTCGGCTATTCTCATGGTTCGAAGGAACAGATAGGAGCAACAGCGCCGCAAGAAACCTCGAGAAAACCGCATAATCAAGCTCACGCTCCTTCACACAATCAGACAATTTTGTCAAACTTTGTCATTTCATGTGTTTGACCATTACAATACACTCAGAGTCCCTGACACTATGACTTTCTCGGAGCGACGTGGTTATCGGAAAGCGATGCCGCTGAAAAGTTCCTTATAATTTCAGCCGGCAATGAATGGTTGAGGATTCGTTGCTACATCACGGACGTAGCCTATCTGAAATGGTCCGATCAGACTTCTCAACGTACAACATAACCACGAGAAACAGCTACAGACAAGATTGCTCAAAATTGAGAATATGACAAAAAAGGTCTTACGCCCAAATTTGGAAACAAGTACCCTCACATGGTTTCTTATGCACAGTTGCATACCCACATATTACCAGCTTGTGAAAACCCCAAACTGGAAGCTTCTGAAGATGGGTCATGAGCCGGAGGTCCCACCGATGCAGTCAGCTGGTTCTTGCAGCACATGCTATCACCGCTACTCAACTACGTACCAGCACATCTGAAGAATGCAGACCATTTCCTGCGTGAATTGCGAGGAACGACCATTCCTGTTGATTCCAAAAACTCATATGAAAGCTCCGAGGCGTTGGCTTTGTACAAGACGTAGAACAAGGATTGCCGTGAAAGCGTGCATAACTTTTCGACAACATCAGAACAGTTGTCAACTTTATGGACTGTCCATCAACGATATAGAAGAGCTTCTGATGAATGTTGTGAAATTCAACATGTTTCGTTTTCACAACGAACATTTATTTGCAAGCGTGGATTAGCAGAGGATAGCCAAGCCGCTTATCGCGATCCTATTCGTGGACCCTTTGAAAAGCCGTTTGCATTGCTTCTACGGCCCTGAGATAGGCTAAGTATTTGGTTGCGAAGTCCAGAACGGCATTACGTCGAACCTTCTAACGTTCATGAGACTGAACTCAGTGCACTTAGTTAGCACACAATTCCCGAACACAAAAGCGAACTGTCAGCAGGAAATATACTTCCCATAGGCATAAAAAATCTGCCTGAAGATTATCCTAAACCACTCGAAAAGCTGCTCCCTCTTTTCATGAAGAGGGTCTCGTTTAAAATGCATTGGCAACAGCTCGAAAGTTGACGTCCACAATGCTTCACTTATCGATGGATCTCGTGCCGCGCATACTCCTCGAAAAGAAGCAGAAGCGCAAATTGTTAGCGCCAGTGTCAGGTACCAGGAGGCGTTGCAGTTGAAATTCCCTATTTCTTGGACTCCTTGCCAAGGATGTAAATCGTCTCATAAGGAGCTCGGGGACGACCATAGATATTTCCACCGCTGCCACCACTATGTCGTCTCCCTACGTTGTCAAGAGTGCAAGAAGAAAGATGTGGCCGCAAAAACCGTGCCAACAGCCGAACGAAAGATCTGCTTGTGATGAAAGCCGTGTGCAGTTTGCGTCATGTTCTGCATTCTACATCAGAGAAACCACCCTACAAAAGACTAGATGAACATATGAGGGCTTGCCGAAATCCAGTCAACTATAAGCGACTCGGCGGTGAGAAATTAGAAGAAGCGCTAAGAGTTCGTAGAGGGAATTACGGTTAAACTTCAGGAGGAGTCCAGAAGGACAATGGAGACTGCTGCTGCACCATGTGACATAACTGACAGACGATACGAGACGTATGACAATCGCAGGGTGTCTATTGTCACACCAGTTCAGCTACCTCCTTTTTATACGGAAGTATAGCTGGGGAGGTGAGTCAATGTTGCGTGTCCCTGTTTTCCTTTTCGTCACTAGACCATCTTGCAGCATACTCTCGGACTCATTCAAACCCCAGACCCTCCTTCCCGGTCAGTTGTTGATTATTGTTCTCTTCCTTTCTCTGAATTCTTGTTATGAATGTATAATAGTTAGGTAGACGATGATGGCGTATGCAGTATATTTGATGATTGTAGACCTGAAGAGGGCTTACGCCCGAAACGTCGTCGATGGAATGAGCAAGAGCAAAGTTTTCATTTTGTTAACCACAAAGAAGACTTTAAATAGTTTATCATGATTTTGGAAAGAGCACGGGTGTGGGCCACCATGGATACTGATATCGGATCGTGAGAAGAAGCAGTAGTTCGTACTGGGTCATCGGTTCAAAAACGTGGAAGGCTTTGTTGACATAAGCGAACAAAAAAAGAGGAAAGCAGATATAAATCAAGCGTTATGGTTTCAATTAAGTAGATCCCTCTTTCATCAATGACCCGTTCCCAGTGTCCAGGAAGCTATTGGACACCTAGCAACTTCGATTTTTCGACAAGTACGAAACAAAGCTGTTGATTCTAGTTTCGGCGATCGACAAATCGTCTCAGCGTTTGCCGCCAGACAGTGCCTTCTATTCGCTAAATCTAATGAAAGCGCATGGGTCGACGAAGAAGGCGACTGAGCCCAGGTCTCACAAAATCTCACTTGTTGGTATTGCTTTCCGTCGACGCAGCCCCCAGTAACTCGAATGCTCATCACAATGTGGCACCGTCCATTTCTCGATGTGGTCGTCCAGGAGCAGGCAATATACACCGACAAAAACGGTTTTGTCCTTTCAATACAAATGATTAAAGCCACGGAGCTATCTCCAAGATGATATCCTGTAGGGCTCACGTGAGTCCCCATGAAAAAATTCAGTCGGCTTCTCATCTGCATTCACTCGTACTCGACGCTTGTGAGTTTCCAGCTCGGGATACAAGACCATCCATACCTCGCCTTGAGCCAGGGTCCATTTTCGCAGTCGTGAATCCGCTTTAGGAGGAAAAAGCTGCAGCTGCAGGCATCGAATCGGTTCCGCGTTAGTACTTGCGCAAGAAAATGAAGCACATAAACGCACACTTTGTTGACCATCCTCAACTTCTCGGGCGTAACTTGACCAACAGCTGCAACAAGTATGTCAGTCTCGCAGAGAAATCGATAACGGTCTATTCTCTTCGATCACACACGACGCTTAACTTCACCCACTATTCCCTTTTCCTGGCCATAACTTCTCTTTGTTCTCCCTTGTTTAACACATTGCGGACCGCCGTACTGCATCTTCGGGTCATTACATCATTTTTCATCAGTAATCCATCGAACTTCCCCCCTTTTCCAATCGCTTGTGAGGTAATTATCTTCCGTAAGCGAAAACCTCTTTTGACATCGCTAGAACATAAAAGGAAAGCTAAATCGCAATGGAATAAAACACCGCAGATACAGTTTCGTGACATATCACGTGTGTCACGTGGTCCAGAACGTTCTAACCTTCTACACCTACTCCTTCACGCTACGTTCCAGGAGCACCGCACTACGCAATTTTTGGTCAAACATAGGATAAGTTGAGCGGCGCACTTTCCTTGTATGACATCCGATTCGATGATTCAGCGCTGATTCTAACCATTAGTTTTTTTCTCAGTTTCCCGTGGCTTTTCTTTTGCGGCCATGCTTGGCCAAATGAACGAATACATAGCTAGGTGTATAAAAGTTCAAGCGATATGGGAGCCCACGGCCCTCGTCCTTCGCTTTCCTGCCACTTCTGAATATGAATATAGCTCCACGTGTTTGAAAGAGATGACCTAGTATATCGTAAAAATGATAGTGTAAAGGGAGCAGCAATACACTCATAGGATCGCGTATTGAAGGAGCGAAACATTCATGACAGAAAGTTCAAAAGGGCACACAAACGTTCGAGTGTCTACCATCACAAACGTACCCAGAGTACGCAATAGTGTGACAATAGCCTTTTGATACAATAGCACTTTTGATATGCTCCGATGGTACCGCAAAAGTAATAAGTACATATTTATATTCAAAACCATCTCTCACCTCAACTTGGTATGGCCGAACATTTGTGCAGAGCTCCCACTTGGCATTTCCCTGATCATCATACCCGCTGAACCCGAATCCAGAAAGATTGCACACGGCGTCGGCTAAACAAAGAACGCCAGTTTGCTAGGGTGCAATACGCTGCAAAATTGACTGAAGGTTAGCGTGAGATAGCAGGCGCCCCACTCTACTTTTCAACACTACTTTTTTTAGTGCGATGTTATTTCTGCTGCCCGCGCTGAGGTGATGTGCCTAAAAAGATGCTTTGCAGACAGACTTCCCAATTGTCATTTTTGGGTAGCGGGATCGAAATACAAATTCGCAAATATCGGATGACACACACGTCAAGAAAAAAAGCGCACAGAAGCCAAAATAGGTTCTAGCACAGACGAGAATTTAATGTAGTGAGCAGCTGCATAGGGAGAAGGTGAATATTGGTACGACTCCTTCTTCTTCGCACCTTGATAACGATGTCTCGCACGCAGAGAGCGAGGCAGCTTTGACAAGGTGCAGAGCAACCTCGCTCAGAGGCAAGTGGCATGATAAATTCCTAGGACATGTAGGACTGATACGTCTAACAGGATAGATTCCGGCGCTCCTGAACAGACGTTGCGTGGCGCTTTTTTTCAAGGAAGTACCCTTACAGCGTCCTATCAAGCTGCAACATACCGACCCGGACGCCCACCGCACCCGCCCGCCCACAAGTGGACCACTGTACCTGATGCTGGTTTCGCTTGATTTGCGAAGTACATTATGAAGCGGCTGCGGTACTGCATGGTTATCAGAGTACATTTCCTATTGTGGCGGTCATAGGCACGATGCCAACGGGAGAACTCGTCTGAAATTGCTTTCTGAGCCGTGTAGAGCAAAAGTTTTTTGCAGGTTTTTGACCATTCACTTCAATTTTCGTTTTCTCCCCACTACATAGCACCCTATGCAATAACACCGAGTTCCGAATTATCGCACCTTCTGCCTCTGAAGGTGCGGCCCAAGGGCACCTATGGGTATCTTGGCTCTTTGACGGGCAAGATTAGGAGACCGCAACGAACAATTCTTTACAACTTTCGCGTCAGAAACTTATAAGGTAGCTGCGGCAAGGCACAAGATTGTATTGGGCTGGAAAGAAAGTTCTATCAGTGTTTTTATAGCATTTTTATAGCTTACAACTTTTGATTCTGAGCGCTCGAACATGACGTAACATGCTATGCTAGCAGAACATAAAAACAGCTTCCCCGCAAGAGGCTCATAGAGGCATATGGTTCTACCTGACTTCAATTACACTGTCAGTTTCACAGGAACAGCTTCAAGTCATTATTTCTTTTGAGCCGTGCCGCGGCACTGGAGCGACGGCAGCTGTTAACAACATCAACAGTGCTTTGGAGAGGAAACCGCTCCCATCAGGACTGTCCACCTCTGGTTCGCTCACTTCGCGAGAGGAGTACCGTAAGTCTCTCTCTTAAACAGAAGACCCATCCTAGCAGTGCAAACCGGGGATGCAGTCCGAGAAAGTTCTCCCGCGCTGGTTTTGGGACGGAGGGAATGCTGCATAGCGAGCTGCCCTGTAAGAACACACGATCACCGCTACCATTTGTGCCGCTCAGCTCCAGAAACCCCAGAACTGGGAACTGTTGGAGAAAAAATGACGGAGACTGGCCAGGGCAACTTATTCGTGAGGACGCCAAACACCATATTGTTATGGAGACCCACCAAATAATCAAGGAGCAAGGCAGGAAACCAGACCACGCCCATCATATTCACCTGACATACGCCTCTACGACTGCTACCTGCTCCCTCTTCGAGGCTTTCTTAGCTGAAGAAAACTGTCAGCAAGTTTGATGACACCAGTCGAGAGGCCGCCGACTTACTCGACTCGCAGCCTCCCCAGTTCTGGGAGAAGGGAAATGCTTACCTGCTCATCAGGTGGAGCACTAGTGGCTAACAATGACGAGTATATTGTTGAGCAAGTTCTATTGTATGATGAGTCTAAAAAAGTCACAGCATGACAAGACCTTCTTTCCGACCTGTTACAAGAGACTCCGCTTTTGCATGTGGGAGGCTGGGCGCACTCACGCCGAGCAAGCGTGCCATTTGTCACTAGGCAATCAAATCAGCCCTGAGGACGAATTTTCGTCAAAGTCTGAAATTTTGACCAACTTCGAATCGTGAGGCAGTAGCAAGTCATGTGTGAGTGCAGCTGTCGCTACTACTGTTCCCATCATCGGTGACTGGCTCTGTAATGTAGCCAGCTTCTTGGTATAGGGGTGAGTTATCCGGAAAGAAGTTAGATGATCCGTAGTGGCAAGGCGGAGCCCCGAAAAAAGAAACGTAGCTATTGCTGAATGGTTGTGAACGAAAAATAGACCGATGTGCCCCTCAATGCACTCAGTATTGGAAAACAATGTTAT
The DNA here is from genome assembly GCA_036418165.1 of Cooperia oncophora. NCBI lineage: Eukaryota > Metazoa > Nematoda > Chromadorea > Rhabditida > Trichostrongylidae > Cooperia > Cooperia oncophora. Next base: position 37,023 of record MU916094.1, read on the forward strand.
GAAGTCCGGAGGACGATGCAACGCATAAGTCAGACACTGCTTTTCTCCGAGAACAGGGTTAGAGCGTTGATTCAGTCACAAGACTATGTTTATATCAGTTTAGTTCTAGATCTATGACTGGCGCTATACAGACCACCATGTAACCCATGATTGACGCACTTTTTCGAAGTGTGGGGAAATCTTGAACTCGGACGTAACATTCTATCCAGGAGCATTTCGACTCCCTGATCACAAATACCTCACTTGTTCGACAGGAAAACGCGTGTAGGACTGAAAGAAACGAAGAAGGATGCCATCAGGGAATCGACCCCGCGACCAGTTGCTTGCAAAACGGACTCATTACCGGCTGAACTCCACCACCGTGATCGGGCATTACCTCACAGGCTTTTGAAGACCCCCCACGTGGCAGTGCGTAAGGTGGTGTGGGCAAATAAGCTTCGTAGCTGCGATGACAAAAGTCTCAAGACGCGAGTGGTGGTGACACATGCGAACAATCGGGCGTTTAACGCGGCGCGGTTGGAGGTACAGCCATGCGGCCTTGTTCCAACAATCATGTAATCCTGAGTCTACTACAATTGGTGGAAAACCTGTTTTGACTGCGCTCCAAGTCACGCCGCCGTCCTTCGCTATATCGTTTCCGGGGGTAACCACTGTACGTAGGGGTGCATGCCATTGCAAATGGCCAGACCAACCTGTTGGAGTCCCCTTGTAAGTTCAAATTATAGAACATACCAAATATCCAAGCGAAATAGTAGTTGACTCGGATCAAGAAAATAACGATGAACCACCACATGAACCACTCCATGTATGGCAGCGCAAGGTACCTAGAAAGCAATTATTGAGAAAAATGTCGACCGAAAAGATGAAGCTACAGCAATAATACCAGGCTGACATCGACGAAATTTTTTTACAAGCGAGTGAAGTTCAATAAGTCATTTAAGTAATAAAAAGGCAATTATCAAGAAACCTTCAGCGAGCGTCATATATGGGGAGTGCGTTGAGCTATTTTCATCACGAATTGTGAGCAGACCGTCTACCGCAGCTATTCCACGCATAGGTCGCGCGGGTGAGATTCCCTAACTATGAAAGAGCGATCTAGCCAATTAGTATGGCGGGCCACTGGGCGTCGCGTCTTTGTCTCTGATACGGCGCGTAATGGCGATGGGGTGAAAGCCTTTCTGAAAGAGGTTCTCGGAACACACCTTTGAGCAGGAATTGTTATGAATACCGCGTTCTAATATTAACATTGGTACTGTCAAGGCCACTCTGCGCATATCGCACACCAGAGCAGACAATTCTGCGAACACATGTGAAAGTCAGAGCTTCTATCAACGATCATAACTCCTTAAAATAATTCGGGAAACGGGAAACATGGCTGTGAATAGCTAGACAGGCAGAAGTTGGAACGCACTGAAATACTTCGAGTGCTCCATATATCAAGAAACATCTCCGAGGAAAATTCAAAGAGGATTTTGAGAATCGCATGAGATCTTCCATGCTTTCAATGATCAAACGTTTCGATGTGTGACGTTTTTCACATTTTATTCAAAGGGCTCGTACCGCAAGAAGTACAGTCATCCATCCTTGCAAACGAAAAGATATGTGAGGGGCGTGGACTGAGCGCAATCAGACGGCTGAATGATGCCATCCTGGACCTGCAACAGTTGGTTCAAAAAATCTGCCAAGGCTGCGCTCCAATCCGCGCCCCTTCACATGCCTTCTTGTTTGCAGGGATAATGACAGAATTTTGATGGGAATTCGAGCAGGAAAATCCCGAGAAACTCTTTAACATGGCTATTTCTGTACCACGGCAAGTGAATTCGTTTGAAGATTAGGCATATGACATGGAACCTTCTTTTGAAAGACTGAGCTGTGTGTACTTCATTCGGCATTGACTGGTTGCATTTCTGTAGGTGTCACGCGTAAATATTGGCGTACTTCGACTCACGCGCAGAGAATATGAGAAAATGTAGCCTCTACATGAGTGAACATCTAATCTATAAGGTGAGGCTCTAACCTGCAAATGTGAGACATTTTTGGAAGGTGGGCGAGGCTGCTAAGAAGCGGGGGGTGCGAATCGGCAGGATAGAGTCTCAGCTGGCATGACACGGTCTCACTCGCCATTTGGAACTAACAAGGGAGGTCGTTCAGGGCGTGTCCCGCTTTTTCGAAATGGTTTTTTGTATTCTTGTAGGGCCTAGCACATAGACAACGAAGATTGGCTTCATTTTCGCTGAGCGTTCCCACGAACGTAAAAAATGAGCGAAAAAGAAAACTATGTGGAGCTCTTCTCTCTAGCCTCTATGTTCTTTCTGTTCAAAAACTTCTAAATCACTTGCAACCTTGGTCAGTTGCTGAACGGAGGGTCTTTTTGAAGGGACTATTGAGAAGGAGGTGAAAGTCTTGTCGCAAATGGGGTTTTACTTGAGTCACGTGCTTGCTAGTGAATGGTTTCTTAGAATAGGTTCTTAAACGTTTGGAGCTGCACAAGTAGTCGGTGCCGATGGCCTAGTGGCTATTGTGGAGAATTCTCGTTCGGGCAACAAGGGTGGGGTTGGTGATTCATTTCCCCACAGACCGAAACCTTATGCACTCTTCAGCCTTTGCTTCCCTTTCGTCCTCAAATGTCCGTGCATGAATATAACTCGGATAACTGCCATTTATGAGCACATTTCAAATGGGGATACTGCATGAATGGTGCTTCAATTATTTCAAGTTTCACATACCTTATCGAGCAAGATCGTAGCTGAAAGTTGATTTTCAGAGGTTCGTCAATGCCCTAATCACAAATATGGCCTCACTAATAGCTATGGTGCCATTTACGGCCAAAATGGAGCCACATCTTTCTTCCAATGAATGCTCTTCCAATGATGCACACATAATTGGCATAAGTGTGGGTAATCGCGGCATTCGTGGAAAAGCATCCAGGCCCTTTCTCGATCCCTACTGCCTGCTCGCTCAATAAAGATGTCGTTCTCCCCTACCGAGAAGACAGAAATTGCACTCATTGAAATATTCAACTTTTTTTGAAGTCGACCGGGACGAATACTACTTTTCCTTCCTTTTTGCCTGAATACCATCGATATTGTTAGTTTTATGTTTATATATCAATAAATTGGGGAATCCGCATAATGAGGCACTGTAGACTTCAATAGAAAGACTCTCGGGCACAAGCCAACACACCCAAGAAGGTCAAAGAAATTTTTTTACCGAAATTTTTTCTACAAGTGTGATCGATGGCCCTGATCACATAATTTCTTCCGATGGTGCACACACATAAGGGACGTGTAGCGCCTCCTGCCGCCAAATCACGTGTGGGCCGAAAATAAGTGGTAAACTGTGATCAGGGCCATCGATCACTCCTGTAGAAAAAATTTCAGTCAAAAAAATTCTTTGACCTTCTTGGGTGTGTTGGCTTGTGCCCGAGAGTCTTTCTATTCAGGTCTACAGTGCCTCATTATGCGGATTCCCCCATTTCTTGATATACAAACATAAAACCAACAATATCGATGAAACTCATGCAAAAAGGAAGGAAAGGTAGTATTCGTCCCAATCGACTTCAAAAAGTTGAGGATTTTAAATGAGTGCAATTTCTGTTTTCTCGGTAGGGGAGAACGAAATCTTTATTGAGCGAGCAGGCAATAGGGATCGAGAAAGGCCCAGGATGCTTTTCCACGAATGCCGCGCCCGCCCCCCCCCCCTTTACTTATGCCAAGCAGGAAATGACCTTGAGCACACCGAACCAGCGATACGGCTGCTTTGCCCGGCGGCCTGCTACGTTATCGTTACATCATCGGCTTTACGAAGATTTGAGACCGCGGTCACTACAGCAGACCAATGGTCTACCACAGCTCAAAGAAAATCGAAAAAAAATCGAGGGTCCTGATTAGGATTTTGACACTTATTTCCGGAGCCGGCGCAAATTTGCGCCAAAAAGGCGCCGAACGTCCCGTCTTATGTGCAAGCTCCTACATAACGCGAAAAACCATTTTGAAAGACCATATGGTCTACCACAACTCAAAGAAAATCGAAAGAAAAAATCCTGAAAGTTCGCCCACAGGGGTAATCGAGGGTCCTGATTACGGATTTTGACACTTATTTCCGGCGCCGGCGCAAATTTGCGCCAAAAAGGCGCCGAACGTCCCGTCTTATGTGCAAGCTCCTACAAAATGCGAAAAACCATTCTGAAATAGCGGGATATCCCCTGGACGACTTTCCTCGTAATAATCAGGCAAAGTCTGTTCCGAGTGACGATAAGACCTTAGCATGCAAGCCGAGATTCGATTAACGGTGAAATGTGGGAGTGGCTGTAGGGGCGGGGTTTGTAGCAGTTTCTAGTGAGGCACCGGCAACTAAGCCTAGAATTCTGCTTGAAAAGTCGTGAATTTGGTTTGAGAAGAGTGAAAACGGTTTATTATATAGAATATAAAGCAAGCAGGCATACATTGCAAACAGAGATACATTAAAATAAGAATAGAAAGAAAAATAGAATTTACAAGTTGACGGGACCCACTCCTTCTCAGCGATGATCTCTGGAGGATATAGTGCGCCAAATCTGACTATAATTATCAAATAAATAAAAGATTCAGCCAGTTTACGAAACGCTGCACCAAGCGCCGATGGCTCCTGGAAGAAATGGTATTTGATGAATTATTTCAATAATCCGAAAAACGTGAAAATTCCGAAACCCCAAGTCACCTTGCCGTCTTGACCACGTGTAATGTGTACGCCATCAAGGAATGCGACATAATCCGAATAGTAGTTCACTGGGCCAGTAAGTGCCGTCTAAATCGTGCTCAGAGTTATATCAATTTGAGAACTCCTAAGGAATTTACCCATTTGTTGTGCACTACGAGAGTGCGTCCTACAAAGTCAGCGGAAGCAGAACTAACAAATTCCCCACCATCGAGTCAAAAAAGCCGAAATGTGGAAGTGGGACCTGGTGGCGAAACTAAAGCTTCTCTTCAATGAGTTGGAGACGGACTACGTTAGAATGAAGACAGACATCACCTGCCACGTGTGCTCCCCTTAATCATCGAGTTCCTTGAGCGAGTGCCAGCTCCATCCATCCCTGAAGAGTCGCCCAATGGGCTCTCTCTGCTCGAGGGACACGATGAACTTCATACCATTCGTTCAGAGCTTTCACGAAGAAGTCTGACCATCGCGTCCAGGTGTTCGCTTGACATCCCGTGGAATCCAGTCGGTAATCGCTCTCATTCAGCGGTCGTCTCCAAAATGCACGACGTGATCGACCCGCCTGATCTTCCAAAACTTGGCAAATGCGACTGCGTCTCTAATCTTTGATCGTCGGCGAAGTGCGAAGCTCCGGATTCCTTCTCCGGATCCCCTCCACCCCCGCAGCCGAAATCAGCCAGCATTCGCTCTCGCCTGCCTAGATGTTTCGTGCTTATCAAAACGATGTCGTCAGCAAAGCGGATATGGTGTAGTTGCCGACCGTCGATCTTCACTCCCATGTCTTCCCATTCAAAGTGACGCATGACATCCTCGAGAGAGGCACTGAAGAGAGCTTGGGCGAAATGGTGTCGCACTGTCGGACCACTCTCTCCACGTCGATGACGATATTCTTGTAGAATGGTAAGATCCTAGTCGTAAAGTTGCTATAGAGCTCATGAAGAATCCTGATGTAGGAACAGGAGTAGGAACACCATGGTTGCTCACGGCCGTGAGACATAATGACATCTTGTGCTCTCGCGATGCTTCAATGACTTCTTTACCGTGTGGTGTGATCAATCGCGCTATCCTCCCCGAAACCCTGCTTGCCCGTATGGCTATTCTCAGTCAAGTATTCTTCCAATCTTGTTTAGGATGAATCGTGCGAAGGGTTTGTAAATTACAGACAGCAGGCAAATTGGGCGATAAGTGCCTGTGTCGTGCAGGTCTCCCTTCTTGTAGAGCAATTCAGTCCTGCTGGTTTTTCACAAGGTGGGTACATTACATTCCGACAGGCTGCGCGTGAAGAGTTGCGCTAGGTTTCGACGCAGAAAACTGGAGAGGATCCTTCAGGTGTCAGGGTTATGTCTTGTCACATGCACATAGGTGTCGTACGATTCTTCGTCGACGAGATGGCGTGCTAATCTTCGGAAGGGAGAACTGCAGGAGCGATGTATCCATCCTGTTCCAAGCGTTGCGGTGGCAGGTGGACGTGGCTGTCAAGAGATCAGAGTAGAAATCGTGGATGTTCTTCTACATTGCTATTCGATACGCAGTGATTGTTACATTCGGACGTCGAAGGCGGTCATCTTGGTTTTACGGTTGGTGGAGTCGCGGGGGGAGGGGCGTTGCGGATGCTATTCCAAGCCTCTGCGGCTTCCACCAGTACCGCCGCCTTTTCTCCTTGAGTCTTCTTTATCGCTTTACTGCTCAGGCATCGCAAGCTCTAGACGTCAGCTGGTAGTTACGCTGCGCTTGTGCGGCTCCCACGTTGTGCCAAGATAGCTCAAGATTGCCGGAGGTAAACGCTTTCTGGTAATCTTAAAAACACCTTCTAAACTTAAAGACAGCCCCCGCGATCAAAGTGGCTCGTGGTCGCCTTTGCTGTGCAAGTAGTCTAGCCTCCAAGCTAGAAGACTGTTCACCTTTCGCGACTCTATTGTGAGCGTGAAGGCTGCTATAGCCGCTCAAAGTGCTAGTTCTAACTCCTCCTAGTCAGTTCTGTATCCGGCGTTTTTTTTTGTTTTCTATCTTGCTAGATGTCCTTCCTTACTGATGGCCTACTCACTTGTTTCTTAGTTGGGTTTTTTTGTGTTTTTTGCGTGGGCTATTTTTGTCTATATGCCTTATTTAGATAATTCTGCTCCTCTTTATACAGTTATTTCTTTCTATTTTATATATATATTTTCATCATTATTTTTCATTTCGCGAGGTGAAACGCGTAAAAAACACGAGTGACGCAATTTTCGTGATGCAAAACCACGACGCACAAAAGGTGCGCTACCGTAATCACAAATTCAGACACCGTGTTGATAAAATTCCTTTTTCCTTCCCAGAGTTTTTCCTCTGCGTTTTGTTGTTTTCTTTTTGTATTCTTTCTTTTGCACTGGATGATATCAACTACTGCGAGATGTGATAGAGAGACTTGTGAGCTAGGGGCTGCACAGAGACCGCAGGGAGGTGTAACTGTGAGGGAGCGATTTTGTTTATGTTGTTCTGGAGAACGCTTCTTGCCTGTTTTCTTCTTTGGGAGATTACTTATCAGCTGCTGTTTCATAATTGGAAAGCAGCTATCCATGAGACTTTTATCGCGGGAGCTGTCTTGCGCGGCCTCTGAGGGATATTGCAGAAGCACCACAGTTGCTCTTGAGTTCTAGCCCTCGTCATCATCTTCGGTTCTTATTTTGCAGCACCTAAAATGTTATCCGCATAAAGAAATTGCGTTGTACTTGTATTCCAAAGCGCAATTACAGGACTTGGCAAAAAGCCAAGAGAGCTGCACGCGACCGCGCCGCGCGGACGGTGTTAGTAAAAACGTGAGGGCGGTGTAGCAAGGAATTACGACTTTCCCACGGCCCCGTACTCTGACCCCGTGCAGTTTTGGGCGGGGGACCACGACACATCGACAGCTGGGGGCTGATAGTCTCATACACCCTCAATGTGTTTGAGCGTACCATGTGTCTTTAATGGCGCAGTCATGAAGATGTGCGACAAGCCGTTCGTATTCCTCGTCGATGTTGTCGATGACGGAATCCTCCCAGAGCCCAGCGAGAGAAGTGAAGTGATCCCAGTTGATGACGGTCTTGGGGCTTCGCTTCTTGAACTTTGCGGCTCTCTCTCCTCCTCGCATCGAAAAGCGGATCTCGCGCGAAGGAGATGGTGGTCGGATCCTGTGTAGAACTTAGGAACAACAGCAACATCGGTCAGGCAAAACCTTCGATCGATGTGATATGGTCGATCTCATCATAGAATTGCCCAAACCCCCATGTCCAGCGTAGAGAGTAGGGCTTCTGGAACTGCGAGTTACCATGGATGGTATGGGTCGACATGATAAACTCAGACAGCCTTTCACCCTGCTCATTCCACTCCGTTCCGTGAGTTCCGATGTGAAGTTCTTCAGCCGTTCTTCTTGGTCCGATCTTAGCGTTGAAATCACCGACGATGACCTTGAAGAAGGTATGATCTTCCTTGTAGAACATTTCCAGTTCCCTTCGAGCTCATCCTCGTCGTAGCTTGATGTTGGTGCGTAGGCGACGAAGATTGTCAAAGCTGGAGTTGAACCACATCTTCTCAATCGCAAACGTCCGATTCGGGTCGTCAGACGTACGAATCGATGTTCATGGCCAAGTGTGTTGACGAGGATGCCCACACCGTCAATGCCTCTGCTGTTGCATGTTCTGAGTACAGTTCTTTTCCGAATTCGTATATGGCGTGTAACGGGCGCTTGCATCATCACATCTTCGATGTGAGCTTCCGGAGCAAGCGTTTGTGCGTTGAAAGTACAGATTGTCATCCTAGTGACTGGGACTGGGCGACTAAATTCTCCGTTGGCCCTGTTCTAGCAGCCTCGCCCGTCCCAACCAATGTCGCCCTGATTTAAAGACGGTCGAGCGGGAATCAATAAGACCCGCTCTCGTGCTATAAAAGGGAGTAGCCGGATCAGTCAGTTCCTTCCTCGTCAGCTCTGCCGGATAACCGCCCTTCCGCTACCCCTGGTGTATTCTGCTTTAAGGATAAATAGTGCGATCACGCGATTCCGCTGGACATCCGATACACACATACTACCTACAATCCTACATGGGGGCCGAGTTTTGGGAGCTTGGTCGCACGCCTAGGTTAAAGCGCTAGACAAAAAGAAATCCCTTAACTTTAGCACTAGGAAGCGGAGTTCCCCTCCAGCTTCCTAAAAGTGCAAACAGCTCAAGAGCCGCTGAATCGCGGTGGAGCTGTGCAGCTACCGTGGGGTAGCATCACTATGTTCGATAGCTATCCACTGTCAATCTTAGTGGGCGGGGAAGCAATTTAGGCAGAACTCTGCGCAAAGTTTGCACAGCGGTTCCAGAAGCCTCTCCCGGAGCTACTGGAAAAGCTCGATTACCCAAGCTTAAGTAACCGTGGATTAAGGTCAGCCAGGAAGAGCAATGATTGGGATTGAGGAAGGAGAACAGCGTAAATCGTAGCAGATAAATAGCGTAGCTCCTCTGTTGTTCTCATAAGCAACAGCTATCGTGTTAGTGATACCGCGAAGCTATTTTTGGTCGAGTGCACCAGAATATAGGTTGTTCTGATAGCGCATTTCAAGACAGCCCCCGCGCTCATTCATTGTTGAGGCGGCAGGCATTAATCGGAATTGCATGTCCTTTTTGCTGACCACGCTCGTGCCCATAAATAATTCTGCTCTCCTTTATTACATTTTATTCATTGGGAGCACATGCAGCCAACTGCAACCCATCTCGCAAGGTAAAACGCGTAATCACGAGTGATGCAATTTTCGTGGTGCAAAAGCTTGACATGCACTAAAAGATGCGCTACCGTAACCCAAGCCCACACGCCGACTTTCTGGAATTTTCTTCTTTGAACGTAATTCCCGTCCGTGTTTTTGTTGTTTTTCGTATTCTTTTCTTTGCATTGGATGATATCCACTACTGGGAGATGCGATAAAGCGATTTGTGAGCCAGGGGTTGCACAGAGACCGCAGGGCGGTGTGACTGTCAGGGAGCGATTTTGTTTATGGTGTTCTTGAGG
>MU916095.1:5543-15997 GCA_036418165.1 Cooperia oncophora
TATTCATTCATTTGCTAAGCAATTATGAAGCAAGGGATTGGTATGAAGCGGCCGTGATGCTGCATGCATTATGTGTACAGATATGCAGCCGTATCTTCGGTAGCGGTGATTGGTAAGATGCCTACGGGAAACTCGTCCGAAATCGATTTACAAGTCACTGAGAACGGAGGCTTTTTCTTCGCAGGATTTTGACCGTTTCACTCCGTTCTTTCGCCATTTCCCCACTATATAGCGCCCTACTAGCATTTTAGGCCGAGCACCAAATCATCGTGCCAACTGCCTTTAAACGTCATATTGCGATCGTACACCGTGTGTTAAAGACAAACTCCCGCGATTGTATATTGTACATAGCAGCGTTCAATTGTGTACAAACCTCGCTAAATGGCTCTCTAGGAAAGAAAGAAGCAAAAAAATCATGGAGAACATTCTGAGCAAGGTGCTGGCTGTTTTCTGGGCGAGTTCTCCGGACGTGCTCGTTTTATGCCAGCAAGAGATGCACCGTATCTGGCTCACTGATCGTTTCTTCGCGTCAGCCAGTGCCAGCAAAAAGAAAGAAAAACGAAAACGCTGTGTAAAATCCGCATGACAGGGGAATAGCCTTTCAGTTTTGTGGGCGGTTAAAGGAGCGGTCCGCGATGACCTATGAAAATGCAAGAGGTTATGTGGGAAGGTAGTGCGGTCCGGAGTGGACAACTTTCGCGGCGGAAAGTTGTACGGTAAAGGGATTAAGGCGCAAAGTTGCTTCAGTGGTACATCCCTTTTTCCAGTGACTCCGCCTCCAGACTCCGCCTCCGAAGTCGGCCTTCCACTCCTACTTCCACTAGTCAGGGCCGCAGCGCCTTCGTTACTTACTGTGCGGTCGCAAAAAAAGAGATAATCTTAAGGACTGAATACTAGACTGCTTGATCGAGGAAAGAAGCTCAAGAACTGCTTGAGCGCGAGGACTGTCTTGAAGGAGCTAGCTACTCACCAGCGAATGGGGCTGCACATGGTCGAACAAACGTAGACATCAAAAAAGCGGAATATCAAGCTACTGGTCCACACGATGAAGGGCTTTCAAATAGTACAACTTACAAGGGAGGACTTTCGCAGTCATGGCGCGCGCTTTCATGAAAAGTTTTATTTAGCATGTGGTGCGGTCCATTATGAATGGATCACAAATATGGCTTCGTTTCTGGCTACACGTGTTATGGGCAAGGTTCCAAAAAATTGGGTGAAAGTTTTGAAAAGCGATTCTTGAACCATTTTTTTTCTAAGCTGCTTTTCCATTTCTAATGCTGTGAGTATGCATAGCAAGGTGAAACCTTCGATGCGGACACTGCCATCGAAGACAATACAAGATTACGTTTTTAAGGGACTTTATATTTGGCACACCGTGAGGTAGCATTGTAGTTTCTCCAGTGGTTCTCGCAGCATCCCAACCCGTAGGCAGGGTGGAGGCGGGGTGTAATCAGAGCCATGTTGGTCGCCAAATGGTCTACGTGCAGATTATTAAACGTCGACCGTGATCAGAGCCGCTTAACCAACCCCTATATCCTATACCTTTAAGCATAAATTTTTCTCCTCCCGGGAGCTGGGTGGTCGAGGCTATGATTGATATATAGATTTAAATGGTGGGTTAATCAGTATCTAATGCTACAACATACTTATCCAGCCTTCGAATTTTCTAGTACCTCTACTAGTATATACTCTCCATTAACTAACACTACATAGGGGTCTAAGTGGAAGAGAGCATACATATTGCTATTGCCTATACTTATTCTACACCTGGAAAGTTAAAGTGGAACCAGTTACGCTGGGTGCGCTGATCGGGTGCCACTGCCAACCAAGTGGTCGGTCCATTATCACCAAAACCTCCGAAATTTTTTTTGCTGGAAGTTCGTATACAGGAGTAATTGGTAGCCCCGCTCACGATTCTGACACTTATTTTATGCGCCGAGGCCATTTGACATGGCGCTTAACAGCCCCTGCGTGCGGGTTGACAACGATTTCAGTGCAAGAATGCTCTTGCAGCAAATCGGCGATAGGTTGCGCCGTGGTCAAAAATGAGTGTCGTACTCGTGAGTAGGGCATCCAGTCATCCCCGTAGCCCAACTTTCAGCAAGAGTTTCCTCAGTAATGTTTCGAGAGCGCAATAGTTAAGTAGGGTCGACTCGTGAACTTTGAGTGTACAGAATGAGGTCTTAAATGGCATATATCCATGTTATATACATCATCACGCACGCAGGAACACAAGGAGACGGAAATCCGAAAATGCAAAAAGTATCCGAAAAATGCAAAAAGTTCGTCGCCAAGAGGATCCGATCCACGAACCTCTTCTCGAGAGCCCACCGCACTATCCACTCCGCCATCCGTCGACCACGAAACAAGGTTGCGGGAAACGTTGAAGTAACTTCGGTACTACTTTTCTCCATGCACTTTCTTTTTGACTTTATTTTGCTCTCTTTTCGATACATAGTAAAGGAACACCTCATAAACTATGCACTCTCAAGGTTACAACTACAGCAGAGCAGAGCTGCAGTCAAAATCGCCCTTTTTTCAAATTGTTTTCACTCATTTTTTGGCATTCCCATAAACGCATAGCAAAAACGAAACCCATTTTTGTGACCCTTATATGGACCCCTACAACATGCAACAAACCATTTCCAAAAAGCGCGCCATGACCTGAAAGACCTCCCTTGTTAGGAAAACCGATCCTTATATTCACGTAGGAATGGACCGCGCAGTCACGTAGGAGACAGTTTGATCGGTTTTTCTAAGATGCACTTTTTAAAAATCCTTCATCTGTGGACCAATAACTTGTTATTTCGCTTTTTTATTGCCTATTTTTGTTCGTCTATTTGCAGCACTCTGATGAGCGTATCAGAAAAAAGGAGGGCAGCTTGAACTCATTGAGCTCCTTTGCCAATTTTTAGTCTTCTACCCCTCATAGAGACTTTCTTCTTGCACTTTTTCTCTCGTTCCAAGCATAACGTTATAGAGTTTTTTGTATGGTTTCTCAGATACGCTCTTCCGACAAGTCATCAGTCCTTTCCAGTTCCACTAATTCCCCTTTAAGGAGCGATCTACCATTATTATCTTTGGATGCCATGACACGAGTATTTAGCAGCTCCACAATTTTCACATTAGCAAAAATTGCAGGACAGGCTTGTGCATTGCTTTTCCAACTTTATTTCCATAACGATACTGTTTAAGGACTTCTACACGTTTTCTAATCAACGGGTGTTCGTTAATGAAAACAAGGAGCTTTGGCATTACAGTACCCTACAGGAAATGCTCGGCATGACCACATTGGATCACAATGCTGTGAGTTCAATACTTTTATAAAACTGGTTATATTAACCGGAGTATTTTCAGAATCGCTGCGAAAAAGGCTATTTGACGGGCAAATCGCAATTTCGGTTCGCATTCAACTTACCGTGCGATCTCGCGACCTCATTCAGTTGTCCAGGGAGTCCGGTTGCTGTGAAATACTCTATAACTGTGAGTTTCTTCTCAAGCTTTACACAAATAGAGGATGTCTGGAGGGTCGCTGAGAAGTGATTACCGATATTTAGTTTTCACTTCAGAATTTTAGTAAAGAAAATTTCGGTGCAATAGGCATCTTCACCTAGACACGTGCAGTCTTCTTCGCTGCGTACGCTGGGGCGTTTCAATAGGATTGGGATCGGCGCGGCTCCAGCCTGAGTGAAGAGCAAGTGCGGGAGCTTGAAGGCGACCACAACTGGGGGAAAACTAGGTGGCGCCGCGACAAACCTAGCCCTACCTTCTGAAACGCACAGCATCCGTTAGAACAAGACCGCAGAATACTTTCTACTCTTTCGGCGAATTTCACTGAGTAGAGAAAGCCGCGTGCAGCCAAATCTTACCTAAAGTTTGGAGGACTCCAGTTTTCTATTGAAGTCTGGCCTGAAAAGTGCGATCTGTACCCACTTTCGCTTTCCGGCCGATTGTCAGAGCAACAGCACGGTCTGAGTCGGGGTTTCAACTGCAGACGAGACGCTTAATCGCCAACAAGAAACCTCAGAGTAGCTTCCATTTGCTTTCTCTTTTGAAAACAGTAGTAAACAAATTCTCAGTGCAATACATATGGGGACGACTCCGTACCCACTTAATCGATTCAAGCGGAGTGCAAAGCTCGACTTTCCTAGGACCAAACTTTTCCTAGAAGAACGGAATTTCTCCTCTTATCATACGCGAGGTAAGGTGGCGGTGCTGGCCACCTATCGCGGCAATCAGCCGGGCGGTGTCAGGAGAGGCGAAAGGGACCCGCCTCCGCGGCTGCGGTTTCTACCAATAGTGATCGGTTAGCTCGATTCACAAGACAGTGGCGAAAACACCGCAGGGGGGCTCATCCACTTCTTCCTGACACCCGCCGACTGACTGGCCGCGATATCAACTGAATTAATACTGTATCTGAATTTTAGAATATACAAAATTGAATACCAAACACTTGTTAGTAATCACACTTTCAAAGCCTGTTCAGCTATGTTGACGCCTCTACAGCAACAAGCAGTCGTCATTTAAAATAGCAGCATGGCCACTGGCGGCTTTCCTTGCCTTTCAGTAAATAGTGCCGCAGCTTCACCTTCCAAAGTGGCTCATTGCTACGACTACTGCTGCAAAGTTCTTCATAAGGTATCGCCATAAGTGAGGGTGTGAACTCCTTTGGCGCAACTTTAAAGCGGTTGAAGCTGAGCATGGGCTTGTGGCCAACCAGTATTGCAAACTGTCTCATATACGCGGCAGTTACACCCGAGTTCAGATTTGGAATCGTTGCTAGTTGGTTTGTTCGCGTCATCGCAACGAGCAAACGTCACTCCCCCTTCCTCCACCCAAAGCCAGGCTAGTATTCACCCTGTGAGAGCGACAGCCACCACTTAATGAATCGCACCACGAGTATAAACCTCTCTGAATGCTGCGCCTATACTGTACATACCTATTCGTTTTATAACACATCTTGTTCTAGATTTTTATCTAACCTAGACTGAACCGTTGCAAGTACATCGGAAACCAGTTTTAGATAAAGTCTTTTCGTTGCAGGTCCGGTCCAATTCTTTGAAAGTGTGAATGAAAGTAAGATTTTGATATGAATGAGTGTGTAAAGAAGCACGTCATGTGGAACGGATCTGAACAGTGGTCGTTGTTCTAACGCATATTTTGACAACCTGCAAAAATAGGTAAAAACACTGTCAATAATGCAATCATTTCGCCAGTGGCCATTACCCAGAAAACATGGTTACTGATTAGAAGTGAATAGAGGAGATCACGCAAGAGTACGTTTGTCTTAAGAAGATAAAAAGATATTGCACTCTTTGCCGTACTTGTCTGAAAGCGATAGTTGTCCATTTTTTATGCGCTCCGAGATGAGACGCGTAGAATTTAACCCGGGGAGAGAGCTTGGATAAGCAGAATTAGCCGATACATTTGGCCACTTTGCCGTAACGCCTCACACTTTGCCCTTGGAAAATAACAATAAAGCAACCATTTCGTGAATTTCTCGAAAAAGCGGAAGAGGTCAAGTGGTCATGATTATGCGGCGCAAGTCAAATAGCCTAATTGTCTGTATGCATGGTGATTAGCACTAACAAGAATGCCTCGGCCGCTGTAACTAAAGTTTGTGGGTGCGTGAGCCTTCGCGTGGCGCTAGCTGCTTTCCTTAGCTCATTTAACATCCCAGTCTACAACGATAACTAGAAAAACGGCGCCTCGTGCTCAAAGTAGTTGCCTCGCAGCGACTCCAACATCTTATTCGCGGCGAAAATGCCAATCTTTCTTCTAAGAAACCATGAGTTGTAACGCCTTCGTTGTTACGTCATGTCGCCATTACGTTGTGTGAAAAGCGAGATATCTCACAAATCCAACACGGCTAGTATACATGACAATATCCACCAACATTTTCTGTCATTCAAAGGCAGTTGGCACGATGATTTTCCTACTTACTTCAGCCTCAAATGCTAGTAGGGCGCTGTATAGTGGGGAAATGGCGAAAGAACGGAGTGAAGCGGTCAAAGACCTGCAAGAAAGGCCTCCGTTTTGAGTGACTTGTAAATCGATTTCGGACGAGTTTCCCGTAGGCACCTTACCAATCACCGCTACCAAAGATACGACTGTATATGTGTAACCATGTGTGCATGCAAACATTCACGGCCGCTTCCATACAATCCCTCATCATTAATGTTGCCCTCAGCAAATGAGTGATACGACGGTCAGGAACGTCGTCCAATGTGCAGCGGCGGACGTAGGCGGTGCGTTTGGGACGTATCTGTGGCTTGAGTAGGACCCTTATCAAGGGGCCCACCTTTTTCGGGGATACCGCCTATGCAGCGCCTGGCCAGGGTCGCGGAATTCTATTCTGCCCGGAGTGTTGATCCCAGTCGTCTTGGGGGTCTAGGAGTCTTTATTGTGCCAGCTGCCTCTCGATGGAAAAGGCGTCTTTCTGCAAACGGTGCAAGATGGAGAAGTCTGGTTGGGATTTCGAACGAGGCCAGACAAAAGACGCCGAGAGAGCACACCAAAAGCGAAGCGACAGACACCAACGCGGAGCAGAACCACTTGCGCTCACGTGGGCTACTAGAGCAACATTACACCCCTATCTTACAACCAATTTGGCTAACTCACGCTCCCGCGCGCACCAAATGGGAACCCTATGTGGAGGTCCCCTTCATCGACACGAAATCTTCACCTTGCATTCCGAACACTCTTCCTTCTCAAACTTGATTGCGACTCGTCACCGTCTGTTTGGTTACCCACCGTCGACTTCACCATCTCTATACCACTTGCTGGAACCAAAGCCTCGCTATGCTGTGACGTGCCTTGTATGCGTGGGAACCTTTCTCTTCTAACGTCCCTTGTCGAATCTTATCAGTTGCGAATAGTCCTTGCCACCTATCAATAATCTTCCTGTTCCATACCCTGCATATCATATCCTGGACACAACGTCACAACGTTGCTGCAACGCATGTATGAATTTCGTGACACACACACACACACACACACACACACACACACACACACACACACACACACACACACACACACACACACACACACACACACACACACACACACACACACACACACACACACACACACACACACACACACACACACACACACACACATTCTTAGCGATTATATAGTAGGATGTTTCTGCGACAGGTCCTGCTGGCTTACTCTTATAGGGGCTTTGACTCTAAGAAATAGTCAATGCACTAAGTTTCCAGGGGCCGCATTCCTAGGAAGTGGAAGACAGGAAGTGCGCGCATAAGTGAGGTTGTAAAATGTGTATGTTACGTAGCGTTGGTAATAAGCGGTTAGTAATTCGGTAGGGTTAACGCGTCAAAGTAAATCCTGAGTTGCCTGTGAGCAACCCAAAACGAACAAGCTAGTTGATGATCACGCGGGGACTCAATGAAATTGTAAACGCGTTCGATAAAATGCTCAGTTTTTTATGTAAATTTCACGATAAAAATACCATCACTTGTGGACCAGCGCAATATGATGAACAGTCTTCTCTCACTTCTTTTCTTGTCATTCTGCTCAGGGTACCATTACTCCCTAGGCATCATATCCAATCTCTCAAATTTGAAGTGACAGAAACCAGTTCTTCACATGATTTTCTCCAGCGAATTTGATGTTGACCGCTTGCTCACTCGAAAGATCGGATTGCTGTTCGTCTCGCCTTGGGTATGGGTAGGATACTATGAGACAGTCAATATGGTGGCAATTGAGCAGCAGTTCAGGCTCTACCCGACTTTTTCAATTGTGGACATGGAGGCTAAGGCCAACTGCCATATTCGCCCGACCACATTTATTTATTTATTTGCCATGTCAATTACAATATGTGGCACCTCATTAGATCAATCCATTCCCGAAAATATACAACTCGCGAAACTCTGACCTTCAAGGTTCATGAAGAGGTTAACCCAACGGGGCGCTCGTGTTTACGCAGTAATTCTTATGTAGCCTGCAGCACCATTTCAGACATTGGTGCACAGCGATATTGCATCGAATGATTTTATAACACGACCTCCCTGAAGGTTGGCATTGGATAGCTCATGCAGTGGATTTTCGGTATTCGTCATGGGTGGGATATATTGAAGCAGTTTTCCCAAATTTACAACAAGAAACTATAAAATTTTATCGGTGGGACCTCCAGTGTGGTTCATCATCGGCTTGACCTTGATCGGATCACTTGAGCTCAAAAGTTGCAGTGGGTGAATTAGTGAGTCTTGATCAGAAAGTAAAGGAAAGGACAAAGTGGGCCAGATCTACAACATACTTCTGCAATGCATGTGATGTCTGATGATGCATAATGCTGTTACCAGGGCTGTACGCTTCGGCGGCGCTTTTCAAAGCCTGTTAAGTTTCGAACATTGTTGACAGGTCAACTTGATAGCGTACAGCTGTAGCGCGACCGTGCGCTCACGTCGCGCTACAATTGCTACCAAAACTCCAGCTTTCCTTTATGTTTTCTATCTAAATTCAACCCCTTTCCTTTTTTCTCATGCTTTACCTGATGCTGAGCTCTCTTTAATACTTTAATCAATTTTTAAGTGTTAATGTAGATTGTGATTTAATGTAGTTTTTGATAGAGAACGCTGTGATGATTGATTTTATATGTCGAACAGCGATCGTCCTCGTATAGAATGAAAACATTTCGCAGTCGGGATCAACACAAGGCACCACTACAAGACATTAAACATCAATAGCAACTCTGAAACTAAATAATTAAAGTCGAAAACAACATAGTCTTCACAGTGCGCCTAAGAGTAGAAAGAGGAGCTCAGCATCAGATAAACATGAGAAACAAAGAGAAAGGGGTTGAATTCAGAAAGAAAAAAACATAAAAGGAAGCTGGAGTTTGGTACAATTGTAGCGCGACGTAGCGCTACGTAGCGCTGCAAGTTGAACGCTGCCTTAGGCTACGTTCATAGTTTGTGGCAGCGTCCACCAGCGACCAGCAGTAACGAATATGGGGAAGTAGGAGAATGCTGCTTTACAATTCCGCACTCCTGGTCGCTAGTGGACGCTGGTGGTCGCCGGGGGACAGTGGTAGACCCTAGGTCGATAACCATACTTTCCGTCCCTCGATACGCTGCTGTTCGCTAGATCAATACTTACTCCTTCCTAGTTGCTGACGCTGACGGACGCACGAAACGCTGGTGGTCGCTGGAGGACGCTGACGCAAAGTGTGAAAGCAGCTTTACAGAATCTTCCTTCGTTGATCTGAAAATGAATTGCTATCTGAACGCGTTGTCGGACCATTGTGGAAGAAACACAAATACCTCACCTTTTTCGCTAAGTGCTGCATGGGAAGTCCCTCGGTTCCAGCAGAGATCGATTTTTTCCATTTTTCTCCTTTCACTTCCATTAATTAGAAGTGCATTTTGACAGGCGGACAGGTTAGCGTTCAATGAGTGATGTTATTCTGCACATTGGATTCGCTGCAACAGCAGTGAAGGAGGCGCTGCAAGTACTGTCGCGGTATCCGCACCAAAAACAATGATGCAATACGGTAGTGCTGCAGGCTAGTTAGCTAACCAATAATTATTCTATGTAGTCCTCAGATATCCATCCTTACCAATCGCCATACCGTGTGATGCACCATTTACAACACTCGGCCACCAGGAGATAGATCGTTTCAATTGGCTTCAGAGGCACGATCGTTTGTTCCGAAGTTGGGGAGTCACCTTTTTGGACTTTCGGTGACATACTTCTTAACTAATGAAATAATCGAATTTGTACTACCACAGATGAGAGCAGGAACGAACTGAAATGATACGGAAGTACGGGTACAGCGACGGTCAATGGGATGATACAAACTGCGCTCCGTACAAATGGAGCTCAGGCAATTGAACTGAAGAACAGCCATGAAGTTGCCGTGCATTTTGTCACGTCAGGTCAAGGACAGCGAACGATAACCTTGGTTCACACCATTTTCTAGCCATCTGCACTTCTACTAGAAAAGCCGATAAGCTAGACATTAACCATAAGTGGTGCTTCGACAGAGGAGTGAGCTCACCACATGCTGCGAACGTGAATAATGAAGAGTGACATGCACGATTTGCGTCTAGTGGACGAAAAGTTTTGAAAATCAGCAGCGACGTTCGCGTCACAGATACACAGACGAACAGATAGTTGTTTTCGCTGCAGACGCTGGGGCGTGCCACTAGGGTTGGGTTGGGTGGTGCTAACTAGTTTTCCGTGGCGGCATGCCCGCTTCGAACATCGGTGGAGAACAGGGTAGCGCTGTGCCAAACAATGCCTCTCCTCCACCCCCTTAACACGCCCCAACATCCGCGGCGAGGACGACTGTTCGTCATGTGCTGCAGACTCATGGTCGGAAACCATTATTCTATTTTTTGATTTATGTGACTGAGCGTGTGAGTGATCCGATTGAACTTTGAAGGGCCAATAATAGGTAGTCGAATCATTCCTTACTGACATCA
>MU916097.1:2315-15386 GCA_036418165.1 Cooperia oncophora
TGTGGTTTCCAGTAAAATCGAATGAGTGAAGATGGTTTAGGGGTTGCAGATGTCCTGTCGGCGGGAGGTTGCAAAAGGTTGGGCTTTCCATTTTTTTATGTTCCGATTGGCCTAAAAGAGGACCTGGATTGTCGCGACCTTCCCAGAGAAGTCGTATCGCAAGAAGGAGGAAAGCCTGGCTTCAGGCTGTGTGGTCTCTTTGGTGTGCTTGTTTTCGAAATGTTAGGTTGCAATAATAAGGGCACGAGTATGGCCATTCAATGGCAAACAGATATGTTGCTCATGGTTCAATCATCCGCATGCTTACAGGAGACATTGTACAAAAGAAGGCAAGAAAATTGCGTCAGGGAAAGGATCAAAGTACTTGACGTTCTTCTGCGAAGAACAACTTCCTCAACAACGACAACAACGACGACTACAACTACTACAACGAAGTCAACGACCACTACGAGTACAACGACAACCACGCCAACCACGACCACAACGACGACGACGCCAACCACCACCACGACTACAACGACGACGACGCTACTACCACCACGACGACAACGACGACGACGCCGACTACAACTACGACCACAACGACAACAAAACCACCCACCACCACTACTACAACGACAACATTGCCTACCACCACTACGACTACAACGACAACAAAGCCAACGACCACCACACCGACAACAACGTCATCAACTATCACGAGTATTGCTACCACAACTACCTCATTATCGACCAGTACAGCAATCAGCCCCTATCAACCACAGCACCCATCTACCACAACAGGTTCATAATAGAAATTACACGGCAGCATAAAATCATCATACCATATATTAGGTTGTTCGAAAAGTCCTGCGACACTTTGATTGAATTGTTCTAGAAAAAGACCAAAAATCATTTTGGATGTTTTTATCCCTGATTAGTGGAGACTGTCCTCTGGGGTTTCTGCACATGGGTATATCATGACTTTGTGGAAGTTTTCAAAGCTTAAAAGTCCCTCAGAGATCGAGGTACTTTTCGACCTATCCCATATTGAGTTCCTGTAGGGCTACTCCGCCGTAGTCGAGGAAGCTAACACCAATACGTTTGTCTGAGGATATCGCTTGCCGTAGCAGAAGGTAGCTTTTGCATCAGCGCTTCCAGGCTGGACTTATTTACTCGTAGTTAGGCCATAAATAGGTCGCCCACCAGCAGAGAATGACGGCCGTTCACTATGGAACTTTGACGGCAGCACGACGAAGGAACCGCAAATAAGTGGCAACCTCTCTAGGGCTCACGACCGGACTGGCAATGCCACGCTACTCCGCAATCCGGTGCGGAGAGAATTTTGTGAAGCAACGCTAGACAAGTCCACCGATTGGACCCCGTGACTGAGTTTTTCATTCCTTGTACACAGCAAAAGAACTCTTTGAGATCTCTGTGGTTAGTACGCATGTTTGAGTCCTGACGTACAATCATGCATTACAGTGTGCCTCGCCAGGATATCATAACAGCAAAAGTAAGATTGCTTAGCCAAAAACAATTCCATGGGAGTAAAGATTCATGTTTATTGTCCGGATCAGAGCGTAATCACTGGATACTCAGCCACCGTTAAGATCACAGTCCACCTCAGTCGACTTCAAAACATGGATGACGTAACGCTTGAATTCATTCAGAAATACTTACTACTCAGCAATGCGAAGAGCGCATGTGGAGATCAGCTACAGGGCGCAAAAATGATTGATTTCATCAGAAATGCGACGTACCCAGATGATTCAACAAGTAGCAGCTCTAATTACCACCCTCCTTTGTCTCACTATCGCATCCATTGAAACCCGCAAAAATCCGAAAAATCGAACCACAACCCTAGGAATCAGTCCACCTCTCTTTAACATGTTGTGCGTAGTCTATAGAATGAAAATGAGAAACTGTGCAAAAGAGAGCACTAGTCCTATCATCAACGATTGTAACCCGTTTAAATAGAATGCTTTCAAGACCGCGAAAATTTAGTCCGAAAATCCGGTAACAGTGTCCATACTTTTCGAACAACCTAATAGATGGAACTGTTGGCCATTTAGTAGATGGGAACATGTGAGTTGACGCAAACCCCCAAGTCAAAATTGCCGAATACAACAAAGATCGGTTCTATCGTAGGGAAGGGAGCCTTACAGTTCTTTCGACTCGTTTGTGCTGAGTACCTGTGTCCGAAAAGCTGCATGCCATTCAAAGGTCAAGTACATGCTCTTGCAAAAGCACTTCCTACGCATTTTCTGGGTCGAGGCCGCCGAGCAATATGTCTATGATTGTGTGATGGCCTTAGCGCATTTTGCTCAGACTCTTCCCGAATCCTCCAATCTTCCAGCAATGGGCGAACACACAATCGCCCAGGCCAACGAAGCCTTCTACCCTCCAGGGACGGTACCAGATTGGTTTGGGAGGATAAAACACTGGCTTGTACATCGGCTGGCCACCGCAAGTCATAGTATAGGCCTCGTCGCATTCAATAAGCCACTGCGAGTCTGAATAGAAGAGAATGCGGCCGCATCCCACAAGAGATTGCCATCAACGGCGCGGACTTACCCGTTTCTTTTTTTCTAGTAATTCATCGTCGGTGAGAGGCGATCATCCATCCTGTCATCGCCTCATCATTCTAGCGCTGGCAATTTGCCTCTGTCTTCTGTGTGGGTCTCTGCAGGGGTTCTTCACATGGATAAGCAGAACGAAGATCCTTGAAGATGAACAACATCTATGTATCCTGCTCGCTCACTTCAGAGGGGTCCCCGCACTTACGACCCCCCTCCCTCGAGGTCAAATACGACCCCTCCCCCCTGTGTGAACACAACGATGGTGTTTCCTGTTAGCTCCTCCCAGTCTGGGAGAAGGGGATGCTGACCTTGGCCCAATAGGAGGACACGTATGGTCAGGATGTTGACTAGAATTTATTTCCATCTTGGTAAGACAATATTAAAAAAAGTTCACAACAGCGACAAACTATCTTTCAATCCTAATATTTCACAAAAAAAGCGAAGCTCTGCTCCAGTTTCGGGAAATACGATAAAATTACTGAGCAAGAAGGCTTTACTTAAACTAACTACGCCATGGCAAAAGATACTCCATTAGACACTTCATGAAACACATCCTACAACTCCGAAAACTACACTTTTTGTTTCACACAGCTCATTGATACTCTCGACTCAGCAAGCCTACCACCCACAATGCTGCGAAGCATTCTCGACAAACCGTATGACAGTGTAACCATCTCTCCATAAGATTTGTGAACTACCTAGTCTTGGAGTGATCCGGAACACTTCTGTTGTTACTTTTTCCCATTTTTCGCGCTTACTTATACATAAACTTATGAAGTTTCTTCCTCCTCGGGGGAGGGGGAAGAAACTTCATAAGTTTATGTATAGGGGGGGGGTCGTACGGGCTCCACCAAAATCCCCAACCAATGCTGTGCCCTGTGTGAAACGCTGGCGAAACGCTGGCGTACGCTAGCGTACGCTGGGATCGATATCCATCCTCTCCCCGGCACTGCCGCTGGCGTACGCTGGAAGCGCTACGCTACGCTGCCGCAAAGTATAAACGCAGCCTAAGTGCTATTTTGGACCATCACTCATAATTTCAAATTCAAGTGCACGTTGGGGGTTCCGAAGGCTGTGCACACTACGTTTTCTTGTGGCAGTAATTCAGTTCATATTGCGACGGCTGTTTACCAGCAGACCTACAGTAGCATCGGCTGCCGTAAACGTAATCATCCCAATATGACTTTCGCTTCCGTCGGTATTCACAGCGGTCCTGAAACGAATATCCATCTGTTATATCCTAATTCGCTCACGCGTTACATATATACCCTAGTTCGCTGCGGTTGAAGGAACGTGCCAGCATTGTGAGGGTGTCCCGGCGCTGAACCTGTAACAGAGGGTTGCTGAAGCGGATATATTACAACAAAGGGTAAAAACGATTGGTACGGTCGGTCGCTATGATACAGTCCTGTCCCTTGCTCGCTTCAACAACTGTTTGAGAACGGGTTTAGCACCGCGCCAAACTCATCATCCCGCCTGAAACACCCCTCTATATGCAGCAAACTGGCCCATATGTGGCTACAACACTCTGCCCTCATTGGACCCTATTCAGATCGTGCTGATGAATTTTCACTGCAAACAAAAGCATCATCCTATTACTGATGCGCACCAAGAATGTCTACCTCAAAAAGGGCGAGGTGTTACAAGAAAGAGCGACTATACTAGTAAGTATTACTGAGAGGAAGCCGAGCCTTTATGACCTCTCAAGATGAAATGCACACTCAAGAATGCGTCTTCGACTACTTATTTCAAAACTGGCCTACAAAGCTGCCAAACGATCCTGGGATCAAAGTTACGATCCTTTCGCTGGTCTATACTATACGCGCTTCAAGAAGGAGACTGTGAAGTGTGATAAGTAGGATGAGCGGATTAGTGACCCTCGCTTTCGCATTCAAAAAAATGAATTTTAGAGAATAATGTGGACGTGAGCTGGAGAAGGTTTTTCCAATATTATGATAAAAAATGACGTCAAGCCCGAGAATGAGCTTCTACCATGTCAAATTATTCCTTGGACTCCCGATAGTTGACGAGGATAGTTGCATCTATTCAGTCATGAAGCCGACGTCGAGGTTGCTTTGAAACCTCGTATTCAGCTAAAAACTTCGCCCATGAGTGGTTCCACTCTCTAAACGCACATATCACACTAGTTGTGCGTAAGAACGCCTGCGTCGAGCGTTACAAGCGTCACCATGCGCAAGCCTGTCCTCTGGCTACAAGATGTTCGAAGTTGCAAGTGAATACTCATAACTTCCCTGATGACAAGAATAGACTTGCAGTGAGAAAGTGGAGACGTATCATACGTATCTGCTCACATCACCGTAATCAAAGAATCAATGGGCGAAGGCTCAGTAAGTCAAGATGTTTCCCATCAGTAAAATCGATAGAGCCACCATGATTTCGATATTTTTACCATCGAAATCCTTCCAACCGCTATGCTGTCCTATTTCCAACGAATGGTGCTTTTAGAAATATGATAAGACCTAACATTGGCAAATGTTCATTAAAAGGGAGAAACATGATGAAATGGGCCGTTTTGGAAACATAGGAATTAGGCTAAGTGTTAGTGCTCAGCACAGGAATCCTGTCAGTTATCAGTAACAAAGGGTAGCGCGCAGAAATGCGCGTCAGCCAGACTGGTTCATGTTTAACTCCTTTCTGTAGCTCGCTGCGGACGGTTGTGTCAGGCGGGATGAGTTTGGCGCGGTGCCAAACCCGTTCTCCACCAGTTGTCAAAGCGAGCAAATGATATGACTGTATCATATCGTTCGTATTACTCGTTCCTACCACTTTTTGTCGCATGCGCGCTTCAACAAGAAGGCAGAGAACGGCTTTGACGGGGTGAGACACTCAACTGAGTGACATGCCCTACCGTCCGCAACGAACTAAAGTGTACTCCTTTATCCACTGAGACGTCATACGTATCTGGCCGCTCAACAAGCTGTGTTCCATTTGCATGGCAGATGTTTACAAAGTTGTGATGAGAAGCAGCAAACTAATTTGTCTCTGTCACTGCGATTGGCTATCGCCAAAAAGATTCGTGAGTATCATTTAGAGCGTCCTACAGCTCCATTCGGGCTTGCAGGTAGAGTGAGACCCTTCACAGGCTTCTGCGACCGATTTTGTGACTGCAGCCGACTCGAGTGGATAACGTGTGTGAAATTGCGATGTGCTTCAGCGGCCGATTTGGGCTGCTAAGATATCCACATAGGCTGACCGGTAATCTGAGGCTGATCCATGGGGAAGAAAAGAACAGAAATGTTCCGGCATCACTCACAAGACTAGGTAAGCTCACAACTACTATGGAGAGAATGTACATGTCAACCCAGTTTGTAAGAAATGGTTCGCAGAATTTAGTGGTGGTAGGCTTGCTAATCGCACTAGTATCAAATGACTGTGTGAAAAAAAACTAGTACGTTTTCCTCGAAGTATGTAGGATGTGTTTCATGACGTGGTCTAAATGGGAACGTATTTGCCATGGCGTAGTTAGTTTAAGTAAAGCACTTGCTAGGAAATTTCAATCTTTATTCTCGAAACTTGAGCAGCAGCTTTGCTTTTTTTGTGAAATATTAGGTTGGAAAGAAAGTCTTGTCGCTGTTGTGACCTTTTTTTATTTTCTTACTCAACATGGAATAAAAATCAATCAACATCATGACCACTACTGGTGCTCCACCTAATGGGCAAGTCAGCGATCCTCCTTCTCTCAGAAGTGGGGAGGCTGCAGGAAAGGCACGCCATCGTTGTGATCATCACAACAGGGGGGGGGGTCGTATTTGACCTCGAGGGAGGGGGGTCGTAAGTGCGGGGACCTCTCTGAAGTGAGCGAGCAGGATACATAGATGTCGTTCATCTTCAAGGATCTTCGTTCTGCTTATCCATGTGAGGAACCCCTGAAGACCCACACAGAAGACAGAGGCAATTGCCAGCGCAGAAGTGATGAACGGGCGATGACAGGAAATATGATGGTCGCCCCCAACGACGTCATGAATTAATAGAAAAAAGAAAACGGATAAAGTCCCCGCCGTTGATCAACCCCTTTGTGGGATGCGGCACGCATTCTACTTCCATTCAGAATCGTAGTGGCTTATTGAATGCGATGTGGCCTATACAATGACTTGCGGTGGCCAGCCGATGTACAAGTCAGTGTTTTATCCTCCCAAACGAATCTGGTACCGTCCCTGGAGGGTAGAAGGCTTCGTTGGCCTGGGCGATTGTGTGTTCGCCCATTGCTGGAAGATTGGAGGATTCGGGAAGAGTCTGAGCAAAATGCGCTAAAGCCTCGACCCAGAAAATGCGTAGGAAGTGCTTTTGCAAGAGCATGTACTTGACCTTTGAATGGGCACAGCCTCTTTCGGACACAGCGTACAGCACAAAACCATCGGACAAGAACTGTAAGGCTCCCCCTTCCCTAGAGACACAATTTTGATGTATTCCGTCAATTTTGACTTGGGAGTTTGCTTCAACTACAACAAGGATTCCCTCTACTAAATTGGCCACAGTTCCATCTATTAGGTTGTTCGAAAAGTATTGCGACACTTCTACCAAATTTTTCGGACTAAATTTTCCGTCTTTGAAAGGCATCTCTAATTTACAAGGTAACAATAGTGATGACTAGGACTAGTGCCCTTCTTTTGCACAGTTTCTCATTTCCATTCTCATAGAACTACGGCAACAATGATAAAAAGAAGAGGACTCCATTCCTCGGGTTGTGGTTCGATTTTTTCGGATTTTTGCGGGTATCAAGGATGCGATAGTGAGCCAAAGGAGGCTGGTAATTAGAGCTGCTAAACTTTTTAAATAACCCGGGTACGGTCGCATTCTCTGATTGAAATCCCATCATCTTTTGCCGTAGCCTGATCTCCACATGCGCTCTTCGCATTGCTGAGTAGTAAGTATTTCTGAATGAATTCAAGCGTTACGTCATCCATATTTTGAAGTCGACTGAGGTGGACTGTGATCCTTACAACGGTGCTAGTATCCAGTGATACCGCTCTGAAGTCCCACCAATAACACACTGAAATCTTTATCCCATGCACATCTGTTTTTGGCTAAGCAATCTACTTTTCTGTTTGAGAGATCCTGCGAGGGACATGTGCATGATGTACGCAAGGACTCCAACACTCGCTACCAACCACAAGATCTCAAAGAAGTTCTTTTGCTGTGTACAAGGAATAGAAAACTCAGTCACCGGTCCAACTCGTAGGACTTTGTCTAGACGGTCCTTCACAAAAAATTCTCTCGGCAACCGAGATTGCGGAGAAGCGTGGCAGTTGCCAGTCAGGTGGAGCCTAGAGAGGTTGCCACTTATTTGCGGTTACCTTCGTCGTGCTGTGCCTCAAGAAGCTTCAGTGATAATATCGGGCGCGTCATTCTCTGGCTGGTCGGCGTGCACCTATTTATGGCCTAACTACGAGCTAAATATAGTCAGCCTGGTCAAGCCGTCTGATCGCAAAAGTACCTTCTGCTAACGGCAAGCGATACTCCTCAGACAAACGTAGTGTGTTAGCTTCTTCCTCGAACCTACGGCGAGTAGCCTACAGGACTCAATATATGCGGATTAGGTCGCAAAGCGCACCTCCGTATCTCTGAGGGCTTTTAAGTTTTGCAAACACTTCGCACAAAGTCACTGATATACCCATGCAGCAACCCAGAAGAGCGTCTCCTCACATAGTCGGATACAATACGATTCCCAAAATGATTGCTTTTGGCTTTTTTCTAGAACAATGCAATCAAAGTGTCGCAGGACTTTTCGAACAACCTAATGTAAAAGATGGGAAGCTTTAGTAACCTCTCACATAAACTTTATAAGACTACCAGTCGGATCACCCGGCTGCCGCCGGGTGCTCCTCCTTCTTTGTCACGGCCCGGCTTCGCCGGGTGGCCGGCTGCCTTCGCCAGGCAGGGATAGAGTGAGGCAGTCTGTGGGGCGAGGTAGAAGTGTGCAAAATGCGCCTAATCGTCACAGTGAATTTTCCAGCAAAGTGCAGAAAAATAACTGAAAATAGCTCGAGCAATGGGTTAAAGTTGAATGAGGCTAGAGGATCATGCAACATACAGCGCTTTGTCACTTCAGAAATTCTAATGACATCAAAGGGAAGAAATACACTGCGCCTATAATACTTGACAGTGAATCGGTGAAAAAGTGGTAAGAAATGTGATGAAAATTGATTTTCATAAAATTTAATCAATTGGTATGATTACTTACCACACGTCGTCCGTTCAAGAAACTTTGGAATTTGGTACTTCGAAAGCTCTAACACCTTGAACAACGATACCGCGAGGCCTCTTATCAGTCCCTATCAGTTGTTATGGCTTTTTGTCACCCACCGTTCCTGACCCCATTTCACACCCTATATCACCTGCTGGAACCAACGCTGACTCTACGACCCACGGCATGGAAGCAGTGGCTATAAATTTCTGACGCCCCTCATCCAATCTTATCAGATTCTGGCAGTTGTTGTCACCAACCTAGTGTTCCTTTCCTAAACCCCTACATCGTATCTTGGAACTAACCTCCTACTGTTGCTGTGACCTGCGTGATGGACTCAGTGACCATACCCTTCTAACAGCCCTCGAAACTTATCAGCAGCTGACAATTCTTGTCGTCCACCAGTAATGTTCCTTTCCCATACTCTACATCATATGTCGGAATGAACATCTGGCTGAAGCTCTGATTCGCATTACGAATATGGTGGGAGTCCTCTTATCAGATATTATCAACTGATATCACTTCTTATCACACCACGATAATATGTTCCCGTCCACAAGCCACTCTACGCCAATTCATGTGGAACCAATATGCTCGCTTGCTACTCGGAGGGCGGTGCTAGAATTCGCTCTCAAACAGAGATGGACCCACACGCGCGGACAAAGCCGATTATATATGGTAAAATTGTAACCGTTGTCCCAATGTAGCCCTGTAATCTATCTTTTTGTCCATTCTTTTCTGGGAGTTAGTACCAAAACTCTCCGTAACCCCAAACGAAATTCAGCAACCTGTTAGAGAAGCCTTTGAAGCACCCTACTGCTTGACGCGCTCTTCAATACTGTAGGTTTCTTTTTCCGGAATGCACCGGTCTCCGCTTCTCGGGCAGTTTAATGACTGTTTAAGGAGTCCTCTCTCAGGTTGTTGATGAAAGATAGTCATAGTCGTAGTGATAAAGCCAGTTGCTGCTGTTCGTGGCAACTGAGTAAACAACCGCCATGCTTCTGAAATCCGGTTGCTTTAGCGGCCGTACATGATGTCGATAGCGATAGGAGCATAGGAGTGAGTTGTGTACGAACTACTGAGAGCCTGATACCTGGATCATATCAATCGCATTGTGGCAGTAAGCGGTGTTGCGGATTCCCGCATGATGACGCTTTCAACCCTTATCAGTTGCTGTCACTTAATGTCACCTGTCAGTGGGATTTCCGCTCCTCTCCTATACACTTCTTTGAACCGAGATCCTTATCCGCCACTGACTACAAGTTGGTGATCCTCCCGCATCTCAAGGCGCCTTATCGAATCTTATGCAGAATGTTATGCACTCTCTTTCCACACGCAATCATGTCCACGTTCCCTTTTACCCTATAGCACATCTTGAAATCAAGGTCCCACGGACGCTGCGACCTGCGCTAAGAATTTGGTGACACCCGCGTTTAAAGCCCTTATCGGATCTTACCAGTTGTGTTTCACTTCTGTCAGCCACCACCCTATCGTTTATATCACTTCTTAAAATCACGGTCCCCCAGCTGCTGCAACTTGCGCTACAAACTCGGTCACCCTCCCCTTCTAAGGCTCCTTATCGAATCTTTCAGTTGTCATCAACTCCTGTCACCCACCAGAAGTGTTCCCGTCCTGCCTTGAATATCACTCCTTGAAATCAAGGTACCACGGGGGCTGCAACCTGCGCTACTAACCTGGCGTCCCTCGGCGTCTAAGGCCCCTTACAACTCATGTCAGAATTATTTTACCCTGTACACCTCCGAAAGATTGTTCCCCATCTTCGTGTATGTCACTTCTTGAAATCACGGCCCCGCAGCTGCTGCAACCTGCGCTACTAATTTGATGACTCTCAGCGTCTAAGGCCCCTTTATCGAATCTTATCAGATGCTATCACCTCCTGTCACCCACCAAAGATGTTCCCATCCTTCCGTGTACATCACTTCTTGAAATCACGCTTCCGTAGCTGACGCAACTTGCGCTACGAAATCGATCCCCCACTTCTAAGGCTCCTTATCGAATCTTTCAGTTGTCATCAACTCCTGTCACCCACCAGAGAAGTGTTCCCGCGGTCCTGCTCGTGTACATCACTTCTTGGAGGCTGTCATCTCTATCTTCTTCTGCGACGCTCGTATGAATTTTCGTGACAGACAGACAGACGCACATATAGACACATACACACACGGACATAGCCGATTATATATAGTAGGATAAGCGGGGAGGAGAATCGAATGACTTCATGAAATATGGCATTAATATGAGCTGAGCAGCCCTCTGAGCCAACTGATTGGGTTTTGAGGCGAGGCGCAGGAGTGGGGGCAGTGCTGCGCTAAAATCACCTCTGCTCTGCTCACTATCAAAGGCAGTTGGCACGATAAATAGCTATACACGATGGCACGGATTGTACAAGAATGGTTAACAGATTCCGTGACGCTCGGACAGCGCTGTGGCCGTACCAAAGATTCCGTGACCTCGGACAGGCGCTCCGTGGCGCCTTTTCCAAGGAGGGTACCCCTATAACGCCCTATCGAGCAACAACATTCCGTCCCAAACGCCTTCGCCCGCCCACAAACGGACGACCGTTCCTGACGCTCTAATCGATTCATTTGCTAAGCAAATTATGAAGCGAAGGGATTGGTATGAAGCGGCCGTGATGCTGCATGCATACATGGGTACACATATGCAGCCGTATCTTCGGTAGCGGTGATTGGTAAGATGCCTACGGGAAACTCGATCGATTTACAAGTCACTGAGAACGGAGGCTTTTTCTTCGCCGGATTTTGACCGTTTCACTCCGTTCTTTCGCCATTTCCCCACTATATAGCGCCCTAACAGCATTTTAGGCCGAAAGGGAAAAAACGTGCCGAGCCTTCAATGCCTGAACCCACGATTTCCTCACTGGTCATCGCAAATTCTGCGCCACATGTGTGACCCTCTCTTCAATCCAGATCACTGCCGCAGTGTTCTCCTTCGTAGGGCAGCATTCAGACTTCGCGACGGCGGGTTTGGTGTGATGCATACGTATGCCTTCTAATGTATCGAATCGCGTCGAAAGCACGATCGAAGCGCTGCCCTCGCGAAGTCTGAACGATGCCTAATGCACTCCTTGTGACCATTGAAATTGATCAGTACTTTCTATTGAACTTTACATAATATGTGCCAGTTCACAGAATAGAAATAACGTTGCACGTTTACTATGGTTGATTTTCATGGCTGTTTGAAAATTTACAGGAACATGACAATTTCTTCAATTGCTGCACAACTGTTATGGCTGTTATTGACCTCGTTGCATTGAATCGCTTTTCAAACTCCTATTTTGACTACGTCGATCCTTTCTGGCAGCGCATGGACCTGGAATTGTTTTAAGTTTTTAAAGGAAGACATTGAAAAATCAGGATTTCAGAGCAGGGATTTCATATTGTTTGCAGAGGATTCCTTGCCCTGTGAGGTAGTCCTCTCAATTCCTCGAAAATTGTGTTCTTACTGATCTCAAATTGAACTTTCAAGTCTATAAGAATAGGGCGTTTTCGACAGCCTCTCCTTTTCACTAAAAGGGCTCTTGACGGTTAAAGCAATTAAAAGATTTCAGTTTCGACCTGAAAGACAAGCACCGAACCTAAGTAATGCCCTTTTGAGTCCAACTGAGAGCACCTCAAGGGATGAAGAATAGATTCTTTGCCTTGATCGATCTCTTTGCAGGATGCGGCACTCATTCTACTTCCATTCAGAATCGTAGTGGCTTACTTGAATGCGATGTGGCCTATACAATGACTTGCGGGGGCCAGCCGATGTACAAGTCAGTGTTTATCCTCCCAGACGAATCTGGTACCAATTTACCGTCCCCGGAGGGTAGAAGGCTTGGTTGGCGTGGGCGGGACTCGACCCCTTATTTGAACTCAGGACCGCAAGACAAGCGCGCTACCGGTCACTGCACCACTTCTGCCTCATATATGAAGAGAGCCAAGCAAATAATTTTTTCAATATAAAAAGCGAGCTCGTAGGTCCACGTGTTGATGATGAGCAGAGATACGGGGTTCGTAATCCATTTCCATCTCATATTTGAATGCTTTCCGCCTGAAAACGCTTATGTGTGATGGCTTCCAAAGCTTACCTACGGAGCGGGAGCAAGCCGAAGCGAACGAATGTTCCACTCGTGACCTGATACCCTTAGAGTAAGTTTCGCAGAATTTTTAAGATTTCGACCCATCTGGAAAGTGAATGATTGAAGCGGGGGTCCCTAGGACTGCTCTACTATTACAAATGAATGACCTTGACTGACGTACAAATGTCCAGCATACTTATTTGTTT